>JAXIVJ010000261.1:200000-302909 GCA_036785665.1 Chirona hameri | reverse complement strand
TGTATCAAAACGTTAAATTACCGATAGACTGTATTGATATTTCGGCCACAGGCCTTTGTCAAAATTACATATGAGTGAATACAATGTTTACATGAATGACAATGATACAAAATATGTGCATCGAATTCGTCGCCAAGTTTTAAACATTTTCAGGTAATTCTCGTGATCACATTTTTTGCAACTACCTCCATCTACGTGTCGGCGATTTTGCACTCCTTAGCTAATCATACATCTAGGTAAAGTCACAATCATACGCAAACAGACGCAATAAGCACACCTTTCTAATATAGGCAATTTTATACAACACATCACATCCCCCCCCCCCTAATGTATGTACATTCATATGCAAACGCAATCATAACTGAAGTTCATACCCTACACTCTCTGAAGCTGAAGCTCATACACATCACCACAAATCATACTATCCTCATGCTTTCTATCCGATATACATACGACACAATCACATCTATAACTCTACACAGTTCTTTCAAAGTAAGCACTATACCGCACGCATAATTGGCCATGAAGATCCCTGGGTATTTAAAGAAGGCGTCACTCCCCTAATCATAATACTTTCAGCAATCTTTCTATCTGGGTGATCCTGGGCTCTGTAAAGGATTTTTAAATCTAGAAAATCTGGGTCGGTAAGAATATCGTCTTGAAGGTGCACGTTTAAGATATGATCTCCAAAAGGGGTGTTGGCGGTTTTACGCCATAAACAAAACCGCCAACACCCCTTTTGGAGATCATATCTTAAACGTGCACCTTCAAGACGATATTCTTACCGACCCAGATTTTCTAGATTTAAAAATCCTTTACAGAGCCCAGGATCACCCAGATAGAAAGATTGCTGAAAGTATTATGATTAGGGGAGTGACGCCTTCTTTAAATACCCAGGGATCTTCATGGCCAATTATGCGTGCGGTATAGTGCTTACTTTGAAAGAACTGTGTAGAGTTATAGATGTGATTGTGTCGTATGTATATCGGATAGAAAGCATGAGGATAGTATGATTTGTGGTGATGTGTATGAGCTTCAGCTTCAGAGAGTGTAGGGTATGAACTTCAGTTATGATTGCGTTTGCATATGAATGTACATACATTAGGGGGGGGGGGGGGGGATGTGATGTGTTGTATAAAATTGCCTATATTAGAAAGGTGTGCTTATTGCGTCTGTTTGCGTATGATTGTGACTTTACCTAGATGTATGATTAGCTAAGGAGTGCAAAATCGCCGACACGTAGATGGAGGTAGTTGCAAAAAATGTGATCACGAGAATTACCTGAAAATGTTTAAAACTTGGCGACGAATTCGATGCACATATTTTGTATCATTGTCATTCATGTAAACATTGTATTCACTCATATGTAATTTTGACAAAGGCCTGTGGCCGAAATATCAATACAGTCTATCGGTAATTTAACGTTTTGATACATCGAGGTTAAGGTCATCAACCCTAATGGTTTTAATCATAAGAATAATGTTCCTCGCAGCAGCTCTAACCAAAATTGTACAATGTTTATATGACTACTGTTTGGATCGCCCAGACTAAACCAAATTGCCCAACTGAGTAGAGGCAGCAGCGCCGCCTTGTTTCTTGTTCTACGTCCCGGCAATATAAAATGTTAGGCTTCAATACTGTGCCAAATATACCCACGGGGGGGGGATAAGGCATAGACATCGCGTAAACAGCTCAAGGAAAGGAAAATAGCTTCGCGATCGCCCATGATGCAACAACACTATCCACCAGTAAAACGTCTGTCTTGGGTCGGGGACCGAGCGTGCTGTTCTTAGGCACTATTTAATAATGTGACAGAGCACTTCAAGCCTTGATTTGAGTCAAACAAGACATGCCAGGGACGGCAACCCCGGTAGCCGTCCTTCGCCTGCCGCAGGCGGTCACGTGACCGGGTGGGGTCAGCAGGGGTCGGCCGAGCGTGAGGCCGGTGGGTCGTGGCCGCCGGTTGCGCAACCACCACCATAAGCAAGACTTGGTTCACAGCAAGACAGGGACAGGGTTTTGCGGCAGCGCGCGCTGCTCCTACACCCGAAAAGACAGAATTTCAGAAATTTACTACGATATTTTTACAACATGAACATTTTTGTCTCCAAATTTTCAGACACATCAACCGCGCAATTGCAAAGAAGAAAAAAACTTGGAAAAGCGTGAGAATGTTCTATATCGGGAATGTTTGTGCTGGAGTCTATCACAAACATGTCCGATATATATAATGCATACATTATACATTATATGGGTATGAATATATGATTGGGAATATCTTCTACCGATATGAATTGTATGGGCATCTTAACAATGGCATTCTTCACAGTTGTAAAAATAAAATACATGACAGCGACTGCTTGAATATTACCAGCAATCATCTTCAAAAAGTGAACTACAAAAACAAAATATCCAAATATATTCGATGCCAACTTACTTAAATACAAAAATCCGAACGCTCAGGCAACATCTGCACGCTCAGGCTACAATTTATATTGAGACTATTCTCATCACGAAGACAGGGTTGCTGAAAAGGGACGAGGCTGAGGCACTGAGACACTGGGACGAGGCACTGCATGGGACTCAGCATGGTCAGCTACTCAGCAGCTCAGCCCCGTATTTCGACTCGGTGACACAGCTGCGTGCATAGGCGTACACAAGGGGGGGGGGGGGGGGGACGGGGCAATTCCCCTGAAGATATGTACGTGCCCCCTTTGGTCGAAAAAAGGAATTATTTTTTGATTTTTTAAGAGAAAATGGTGAAAATATGCCCTTTTAAAATATATTGGGCCAAATCCGGTGAGTTTTTTTGGTGGGGGTACTTTAAGCCCCCCTGAGCAAAAATTGTCCCCTCCTGGAGCGAATCCTGGGTACGCCACTGGCTGCGTGAGTCAGCTGAATCGATTGGCTTGCCATCTTTTTGTTTGTCATCACGCGCCCAGCGCGACCCGATAGAGGCGACAGGTGTGCGTGATGAGTATGCACTGTGCAGTGTATACTTCCCACACCTCACAGCATCACTGCTGCCAGGCTATCAAATGGATTATATTAACACAATGGATAATTGTATTATATATATATATATATATATATACATCACGTGACGTCCCGCCGGGTTACGTCATATCACGCAACGTCACGTCGCGAGACGTCACGTAGCGAGATAGACGTGACGTGGATGAGCGGGGCCAACAGATGAAGAGCCGGCACGGGCGCGGCAGACGGCAGTCGGAAGGGAGAGGGCGGGCCGAGGTGTCAGCCGAGGCTCGCTCATTCAGGTGATGAACGCGAGCCCTCGGTGCTTAGCATTGTGAAGAATCTGCTCTTTTACATGTTACTTACTCTGATAAGCTCCGTGCGTGGCGTCCATCACAATTCGAAGGTTCGCCAGCTGCCGTGTCTTGATAGCTGAACTGGTGTCGTTGGGATTCAGGAGTCACAAACAAGTGCTTCCTTAACCCGGCATTGGCTGGGGTATCAGCAGAACGCCATTGACTGGGGGGGGGGGGGGCGTTAAACGCCCCCCCCCCCTGGATATCTTCCGAACCAATGATCGCAGAGAGACGCGCAAGGCGGCTATCGAAAGCTCTCAATGAGATGAATGAGATCATCGATGAGATAATCTAAAGCATACTCAAAAATGTCCAAGTGAGGTCGAATGTCAGGTAACGGTCAGGTCAATTGTCAAAATCGACGTATTTGAGTTTATGGGCCATACTTTCCATCCAAAGCCTTCGATTACGACCATAATCACCCAAAGTGCTACCAAAGGTATGATACACATCTCGCATGAGCTAAAGTGAGATTGTTGGCCAAGGTCAAGGTCAAGGTCAGATCACAAAAGGTCACTATGCTTAAACTATCTACGAAAGTCATGCAACACATGTTTTATGAGTTATTTTCCACGTAGAATTCGATGGTGATAGTCATTTTACTACCTGCCGTCATTTACGTGAAGTTAATGTCAAGTTCAGGTCAAGTCCAGGACACTAAAGGTCAACATTTTAAATTGATAAATCTAAATAAAAAGGCTTGTGTCTAGACCAGTTTTGTCTCAGAAATACAGTGGTACCATTTATGTGTCTGTATCTGGTAAATAAAAGCAAAAGCAACACAATTTGTAAATATGACGTCATGAGTTACCCATACTTTAGATGCCATAAGTCAGTCAAAAATGGTGATACCATTCTGCAATTTGGTATGGTAGTTTCCCATATGTAATTCTCTGACATTGTTCGGGCTTTTCTAATATGTTTGAACAAATTATTTTGTAGGCATTTAAAAAAAAGTTTTTGATTTTTTACAAATGAAAAACCCAAATTTGCAAAATTCCGAGATAGCCATGGTGTAGCCCTTGTCATTTTCTATCTTTTGACGTTTTGTAATTGTATTTTGCTCAAAATATGGCATTTGCACGGTCTGTTACATTTTATCTGATTTTGGTGTAAAACTCGTGTGTCACTAAATTCGAGATAACTATAAATTTGTCGACGAAATTGCTTAATTTTTCACAGAAGACGTAAACGGGATTTATAAGAATGTACCCGAAGTTTCACGTTGATAGCGCTATTGGTTTTTGAGCTATTACGAAAATTCGTCAGGGGGCGTTAAATGCCCCCCCCCCCCCCCCCCCCCAGTCAATGGCGGGTTAAATCCTGGGTATCTCGACAAAACCACTAATACAGTCGTAAACAATGAATGTGACACCCACTGCTTGCATATTTCCAGCCATTTGGCATAAATTCGAACGAAATGAAGGGAAAGTCTTCCTGAGACACCACCATGACTTATGATGCTATAACCGATGCGGTAGCACATGGAGCAGTGAACTTAGGGTCTGTTCCCGTGGCGCCTCCCGGGAGGAGTTTGGAGCAACTTGGAGCAGCCCAGAGCAGCCGTGTTGTAGCTGTCACGGGAACGATTGGAGCCATTCAAAGGGACATTGCCACGTCGCAGACTCCAATCTCCGCCTGTTGTCCTCACCTCGATTTCGGGAGCAAGTTGGAGGAGTTTGGAGGAGGTTTCGGACGCGCACGGAGCAGATTGGAGCGGCTACAGGAACGACCGGAGAAGTTTGGAGGAGGTTAGAGGCAGTCGGAGTCAGTTGGATGTGCCACGGGAGCAGACCCTTAGTTATTGAATGATTCGAAGATATGTTTCGACGTTCACGGATTACAGATGGCATGGCCCATCTCTACTAAATGGAGCCTTCCTCCCTTGTTGCGTAGATCAATTCCAGTCAGCTCGGATACCGTACCATAGCCGTGATACCACGCCGTAACCGTGATACCATACCATAACCGTGATAACATACCATAACCGTGATACCATACCATAACCGTGATACCATACCATAACCGTGATACTATACGGTAACCGTGATACCATACCACAACCGTGATACTATACGGTAACCGTGATACCATACCATAACCGTGATACCATACCATAACCGTGATACCATACCATAACCGTGATACTATACGGTAACCGTGATACCATACCGTAACCGTGATACTATACGGTAACCGTGATACCACACCATAACCGTGATACCATACCATAACCGTGATACTATACGGTAACCGTGATACCATACGGTAACCCTGATACTATACGGTAACCGTGATACCTTACCGTAACCGTGATACCATACAATAACCGTGATACCATACAATAACCATGATAATATACGGTAACCGTGATACCACGCCGTAACCGTGATACTATACGGTAACCGTGATACCATACCGTAACCGTGATACTATACCATAACCGTGATACCACGCCGTAACCGTGATACCATACCATAACGGTGATACCATACCATAACCGTGATACCATACCATAACCGTGATACCATACCATAACGGTGATACCATACCATAACCGTGATACCATACCATAACCGTGATACCACGCCGTAACCGTGATACCATACCATAACCATGATACCACGCCGTAACCGTGATACCACGCCGTAACCGTGATACCATACCATAACCGTGATACCATACCATAAACGTGATACCACGCCATAACCGTGATACCACGGCGTACCCGTTATACCACACTGTAACCGTGATACCGCGCCGTAACCATGATACCATACCGTAACCGTGATACCACGCCGTAACCGTGATACCATACAATAACCGTGATACTATACGGTAACCCTGATACCACGCCGTAACCGTGATACCATACCGTAACCGTGATACCATACCATAACCGTGATACTATACGGTAACCCTGATACCACGCCGTAACCGTGATACCATACCGTAACCGTGATACTATACCATAACCGTGATACTATACGGTAACCCTGATACCACGCCGTAACCGTGATACTATACGGTAACCGTGATACCTTACCGTAACCGTGATACTCTACGGTAACCGTGATACCACGCCGTAACCGTGATACTATACGGTAACCGTGATACTATACGGTAACCGTGATACCATACCGTAACCGTGATACCATACCATAACCGCGATACCATACCATAACCGTGATACCACGCCGTAACCGTGATACCATACCATAACCGTGATACCACGCCGTAACCGTGATACCATACCATAACCGTGATACTATACGGTAACCGTGATACTATACGGTAACCGTGATACCACACCGTAACCATGATACCATACCGTAACATATCAATCATACATCAGTCTTGGTCTCGGCCGTCGCCAGTAATCCTGTTTCCGTACCGTCCCGCATACCGCATCATGGGAACACATCAGCGAAGAAGCCATACCCACCCCTCGCTTCCCTCCAGCGCAACGCCCATCGGCTCCAGGGGGTGTCATGGCTATCTCCGTAACGTGTCCACCCTGTCCCATGGCGCGTCATTTGACAGCTCGATTTCCACCAATGGGGTGGCCGAATCGGGAGAAGCGTATTTACTTTCGTAGACCGTCTCGTGGCACTCTTCGGTCTACCAAAAGAATTACGCCTTCGACCAGGCGCGGCCGCCATGTTTATATACGGTGGCGCATTCGTCACTCAACGATCTTCAATATAATTGTAGGTAAAAGAAGTGTAATCCAGATGTAAAAATACTTTCACCTGATAGATACTACTACAAAGTATCCTCAAGTCACCTTACTTCATCAACAACTAGGTAAAATAATACAAAATTCGTACTTCAACCAAAAACAGCACCCAGCGACAGTTCCCCGTTGCCAAAATCCAAACATTGCCTTATATGGGCATGGGCCTCGCTCGGTTGCATGCCTCGCTTTGACATCGTCTAGCGGCTCACCCTGGCAATTTAGGAGAAAATGTCCCAAAAGCGAGCTGTAGAGGACGTTTCAATCTATCATTTAGTGCTCAATTGATCCCTCTGGCACATAAGGTATGCAAATGGTAGGACGCGAAAGTAGGCCGATTTAACACTATTTGAATAGGGAGCGTGTGACGTCACGTGCCCGTGGCATCACGCATTTCGCTGCCTACCCCGGACGGGTCTACCTAGTCTATATGGCCTTGCATCGGCTCACTCCCAAAGAAGACGAGACAAGGGCAGGCCAATCCCGCCCCCACCAGTAACAGTTGGCAGCACTCGGGCGTTTGGGCGTTAAAAACCTAATACACCATAGGGTTCCCATGTTAAATCGATGATTTTCAGACGAGACTGGCTCGTAACCTATGGTACATATTTTAAATCCGACTTCTGGAACAGATAGCCTACAAGTCTTAACTACAACGTTTTTCTTTAACATTTTTTGATATTCCGGGCGTAAAGGGGTTAAATGGGATTGGGGATTAAAAAATGTCGGAACGACCGCTGAACGCTTCCAAATACTACTACAGTACTGAAATATACACTACTTCGACTACTACTTCGTAGTAGGATTTTATATAACCGCTTCCAAATACTACTACATGTACTGCAAATACACTACTTTGACTACTACTTCGTATATTTGCTGGCGTTTAATTCAATAAATAAAGATGTAATCTATGGAAATAGAAGTTATTGTTAGCAAACAATACCTTTCATTTATAATAGACAAAACAACTATGATACAAAATTATATATTGTCTAATTCATTTGGGCGTTAAATTCCTTACTGTTCTACCCGTTGTTCTATTACCCTGACCAATCCCGTGCTCCCACGCGGCCCGCGGAGCCGCGGAAAAATGGAGCACAATCACAGAGGCCGGGGGGGGGGGGGGGCTCAAGTTGTTTGGTAGCCGTGACATCACCATGGCAGTCGAATCCCGCGCCACAGTGTTAAAGGAAATAGTTCACCTTCAACATGGGTTTTGAACTGAAATAGCAGTTTTGTAGCCCGTGGTGAGAAATCCTTTTCTGGAACTTTTCTTGGCTGAAAAGACTCTCCAGCCGAAGATATTTGACTTTTTAGCGAAGGAATACGGCGCATATATGATGTACCGTACCGTCTGAAAGTGCCAGCACTGCCATGGAGCATGCGCAGACCAATAACGCACACCATAAAATCAATAATTTACAACCTTTTGTCCTGAATTGGCGCGATGTAGAACCATTTTTAAGAAGAAAAAAAGAAACTGTATTAAGAAATATAATACCATCGTGTTCTGAAAAAAAGTCCGAAGGTGAACTATTTCCTTTAAGGCAATGCAAAGAGGCTTGGTAGTTACCCCCTTTAGTTTGTTATCTAAGAGAGATGGATACAAGTATTTATGCTCAATGGGAAGCTTGTTTCTTCAAGATTCCTAGAATGTCCCCGAATTTACCTGAGACACTCCAATCGTTCACAGTGCTCGGTCGAGTGGAGGCATGTTCCGCCCACACGGCGCGCCGGAGCGGGGGTCCGCTGTCAAGGCCTGTACACCGCCGCCGCCGCGCAGGCCGCAAGTTGGTGAGAACCGCTGCGACGCCTTGCCAGAGACTGTACCGTCGCGGGGCCGGCCGGCCGCCGCCGCTGGCTGGCCGGCCCTGCGGCGGCCTGGTGCTTCGAAATTTCAGGCCTGAATGCAAACTCTGTTACAGCTGACTAATTGTGATATATCGTTAACATGGTGTTTATAGGCATTTTTTCCAATTAAATTGATGTACCAATGAACTTTAAATATTATTTTCATTCGAATACACACACAATTGTATTAAATATATTTCGTTTTCTATTCAGATATTTTCCGATGTGATTACTATATAGTTGAAATTCTAGAAGAAAATGAGAACTATTCCAAAAAAACATACCAGAAATAGTTGATATGGCAACATAGTTAGTTTATTCTAGTTTGAACCAGGCATGACGTAGCCATGGCAGTCGCCAAACTTTAACCTACTCATCAGAGGCCAGGCCAGGCCGGAAGACGCTCGGCTCGGCTCGCCCCCCCCCCCCCCCCCCCCCCCCCCCCCTTCCCTCCCACCCCCAACCACTCTCGTCCCCCTCCGCCCGCTCTGCCCCTCCCCTCCCCTCCCCCGGCTCAGACGCACAGTTCTGCGGAGACAAATCGATGTGCGTTGCCATGACGACCGGCGACCGCTTACAACTGTGATCGAGGCCAGGGTGGGTGGTGAGTGGCCCGGCCGCGACGGAGGTTGGGAGGTTGGGAGGAGCGCTGGTCGAGACGGTCGCTATCACTGGGATAGATAGGTGAGAAAAGGGACGGAAAATGCTGCATGGCTGCAGAAATTCTTGAATTTATTCATTGAAGAAAAACAAATCCCAAAGAAAAATCCACCATGCTATCCCGCCGGCAAATATACGCAATTCTCCCACCGCCCAGACTGAGGGTCTGCAAAAATGACAAAAATACATACGCAATACAAATAACGGATACAAATAACGACTGTCTTCTCAAATTTGAACAAAGGATACCTGAATGACTGAACCCTTGCACAAGATCATCTATGTATGCCGAGATCAAAGCAGACCGACAGCTCGTATACGAGTGGCTACAGATGGCTGCAGGAGAGTATTTCACTGAGGCCTGAGCTATGGCTGACGTAGAACAGACTACGGACTGAACATGGGTTCGGGGCTTCACACTAGGGATGCAAAGTTTCCAAAAAAAAGGAACCGGCCCCGCACCGCCACCGCTCATGCATGAGTTGGGACCGGCATCAAGCCCGGCCACATGTGGCAGCACCCTCCAGGCCCGGCACTCGGCAGCTAGCAATCTGCATGTATACTTCATTCTACACTTAATTTTTTACAGGAATATTTATAGTTGGCAATGTGCATTTTGCACCATTTTAACACACACCACATTGAAACACCAATGGATAATGGATATATATATATATATATATATATATATATATATATATATGGACCATTGAGTAAAGCAATCCCACAAAAGTCAGAACTTGAGATAAATAATCAACAACAGACTAACAGGAGAGTGGAACAGGTCAAGGGACAAGGTGAGTAGACTTCTTTCATCTTTCGTGGTTTGCAAAAATAAAAAAGCATGATAGGATCAATGAGCATGCAAGTCCAAACGAGCAGCTTTTAAATTGCTTATACAAACAAGGTTGAGGTACGTAACCTAACCTACTACCTATTTGATCAATGTTGAGATGGACTAGTAAATAACAAATATACTTCACAGGATAATGGGGAAAAGGCACGTTTTCCTGGGCATTTAGTATGACAAACGTACTAAAAACATTGGTAGTGACAATCATACCTTGAATGACAAAAATACAATAATCAACCTGTTTTAAATTACAGAGTATCCTCGGTTTCCCCACTATCCAAGCCAGCCATACACCCAGAGCAGGGGTGGAGAATTAGGGGTTTTGGGGGTGCTCAAGCACCCCTGAGCTAAAAAGTGCACCCCCTCACTGCAAAAGCACCCCCTCAAATAAACAGGTCCGTTTAACTAACGGCTGCTCAGTCTTACTTCGGCGAAGTAAGACTGAGTGGAGTAAAAGTGTGTGTATGTGTGTCTGTCCGTGTGTAAATAGGCGGTGTTGCACGGTCAGGTAGGGTCAGGTCAGTTCACACGGTCAGTCTTACCGTCCCTCAGCATGTTTGTGTGGGCGGTCGCCCGGCCTGGGGCGCGGATTGCCCGACCCGGCACCGTAGCCGGCGCTTAAGAATCGCTGTTTTGCTGATAGTGCAATTCGCGCCCCGGGCCGATGGACAGGGGCAGACCTCCTGCACCTCCGCGCATAAATCCTGGCGCCACACCTCCACTGGCAGATCCAGCCTCCCAATATGGGGGGGGGGGCTAATTTCACTGGGGCCTTCCGGGCCCCAGGGGCCTCCATATGACCTAAAAGGTGCCCCCCATTTTTCCCTTTGCGGACCTGGGTTATTTTTGTTCGCTATGCTATTATTACGTGTAATGACCTAGGCGACCTAGGACGTGTCAATTAAGTGCAAACACTTTTCAGTCCTGGCAAAAAATGGTAGCAAATGAGCTGGAAACAGACGAATCAGTCTTGTATGAAGCTTTGTGGCTGAATAAAGACCTGAAGTTGGAAAAGAATGTCGGAATTCCAAAAAAGCAGATCATCAAGCGCGGTGTGGTACGCATGAAAGACGTATACGATGATGGTGCACGGAGGTTGATGACGACCAGCGAACTGACACATACATATAATTTTGGTATTTTTTGTAATGTGGCACGCAATGCTAAGCGCAGTTTCACAAGAGTGGAAACATACATTACGCCGTGGGAAACCTAGGCCAGAAATTTACGACACGCTAAACAAGACTACCGAAATAGCTAAATGGGCATACCCAATATTAATGAAAACATGTGAGGTTTCCAAGCCTATCAAAGCGCAAACTAAGTGAGAGTGCGCAGAGTGCGCAGATATCATGGCCACTTGTCTTTAAGTCTCTTTTTGCCAGCACCAGTGACGTAAAACTAAAATGGTTGCAATTGCGCATCCTGCATAGAATACTGCCAACGAATAGATCTTTAAGCTTGTTTGGAATCAAGGAGTCTAGTAAGTGCGAACGTTGTTCTGACCCAAACGAAAATATTTACCATGTGTTTTGGGGCTGTAGGTACTCAAAAAGATTTTGGACACGCTTGCAAGGAAAGTTGTCCTTACCACAGACTCTCACATCGGAGAAAATTATTCTAGGAAACGCAACTAAAAAAGGGAAATGGGCGGCGGCACCGTTACGCATGTGTATATTATTAGGTAAGCAGTTTATTTGGCAATGTAGATGGTCCGGAGAAATCCAAGACGTTGAAAGTTTCACTCGTTATGTTTCCATGTACGTGTCTGTTGAGAGATGTATTGTAGAGCGTAAAGGAAGAAGAAAGAAGTTTGACGAGACCTACAGTAACCTATCCGACGTACTGTGTAAGCAGGAAGGTACTGTGTAGCATAGGACAGGCCCCCGCCCTTCCCCACCCGGGCTAACCCGGGACCGGCCCTCAGCATCAGCTGCGGGGTCGGTCGGCCGGCCGGGCGTGCGGGGCGCCGGCCCGCCCCACTGGCCGACGGCTCGCACGCCCGGCCGGTGGCGAGGGGGCGCCGCTTCGCGAACGGGAGCCGCTGAAAAACGCGAGGCGGCGCGGGCGGGGGTCGCCTATGATGGTCGCCTACGATCTACTGTATGTTATTACTGTTAAATGTTGTATGTTACTCTATGTTACTGCTTACTGTATGTTGTGGTAAAAAATATAATTTTCTTACTGGAAAAAAAGTGCAAACATAAAATTGATGGATATTTGTCTCCAAATATATACAATTTTGTCATTTTATATGCTATTTTATATATAAATTAGTTAGTCGCTAATACTGTTTGACTGAATAAAGTTCGAAGGACACGGTAAACGTCATTTTGTTGGTATCATCAAGACACGTTGATAGATGTGCAGCATGACTTCTGTATGACATTTGATGACCTTGACCTAAGGTCAAGATCACGGCGCAAAGTCACCTTTCCAAATTTGACCTACACGGCAATGTTATATATCTTTGAACTTGTCTTGAAGATAGGAATTCATTGGTATTAAAATAATTGCGCGATCGTTGATGATTATAAAGCAAACTGAGACATGTTCGGGCTTTCTTTACACCGATATGGAAGTTATGAAGTTACTATTCGACATTCAAATTAAAATGAATTTAAATGTTGCCATTGACAATCAGGCATTATGTAAGCACAATCGAATTCCTCGCAACAAGACAAGTTTTAAGAAATATAACATCGCCACAAATGCGGCCACAATTGGAAACCTAACCTTGAACATTGACATTGACCTTAGGTGAAGGTCACCAAATGTTAGAAAGAGGTCATACTGCATATCATTCGACGCGTCTTAACGAAAATAACAAAATGGTGTCCATTTTACCTTTTTATCTTTATTCAGTCAAAAGTTATTGGAGAATACCTAATATCTTTCACAAAAAGAACACAAGAAATTACCAAATTTAGCATATTTGAAGACAATAACCATCATTTTTCTGTTTAAACGACACTTCTTTACACTTAACAATAATACAGTCAAAATAGGAAATACATTTGGCTTGGGTATTAAAAAAAATTCAAAATTTCAAAAACAAATACTAACTTTGAAATTTAAGGTCAAGGTCATAAAATGTCAGACAGAGGTCATGCTGCAGAGCATTCAATTCGTCTTGATGAGAACAGCAAAATAACGTCTATCGTACCAATCTAGTTTTATTCAGTAAAAAGTTATTAGCGAATAACATATTTTTATATATATAAAATACCAAGTAAAATGAAAAAAACAAATATTTGGAAGCAAATATTCCTCAATTTCATTTTGTTTTCTCTCACTTAAAGGGAAATAATTACCTTTTTCCACACAAAAAAAATGGAGTTAGCACTTGAAATCGCCAGACGAGACCAAAATATATTGTAAATTCATCACATTTTGCATACAAACTTTCCTACCGAAAGATATTTCAAGTTAAAGTTGATAAGCGTTCCACACTTTTAACGACCGGTACTTGCAAGTACTTTTGGTCCTCATCAAACTGCGGGCTTTTCCCGTATTGTTTTTTTTTACGCAATGGAGTGGGAAAATATATTGTGCGTTCTGCTTGTTGTGATTATATGCCCGGCGATCTT
Source organism: Chirona hameri (assembly GCA_036785665.1). Lineage (NCBI taxonomy): Eukaryota > Metazoa > Arthropoda > Thecostraca > Balanomorpha > Balanidae > Chirona > Chirona hameri. The sequence goes on along the minus strand of JAXIVJ010000261.1, from coordinate 288,884 downwards.
CTAAAACTAACAGCGATTGGAAAAAGTGGCAATAAAATCGGAAGCTCATCGATGCACATCAACGGCGGCATAGTTAGTGGTTGCGACCCTCAATTTGTGAAAATTGATTCATTTGTTTTCAACATTAGGAGTATTGTATAATTTGTCTGTGGCTGTATATAACACTATGCTGTATATTATCATGAAAAATAATAATTTTTCCCCCCAAAAAACAACAAACAATAACACAAAACTGGCAATTAAATCGGAAGCTCATCGATGCACATCGACGGCGACCTATTTAGCGTCGGCGATGTGTTTACAAAGTCATTGTCTTGCTTCTCGGCGCACTTAACCATTGTCAGGGGGGTGTCATGGCTATCTCCGTAACGTGTCCACCCTGTCCCATGGCGTCACTTTCCAGCTCGATTTCCACCAATGGGGTGGCCGAACCGGGAGAAGCGTATTTCCTTTCGTAGACCGTCTCGTGGCACTTCTCGGTCTACCAAAAGAATTACGCCTTCGACCGGCGCGGCCGCCATGTTTATTTACGGTGGCGCATTCGTCACTCAACGATCTTCAACATAATTGTGGGTGAAACAAGTGTAATCCAGATGTAAAAATACTTTCACCTGATAGATACTACTACAAAGTATCCTCAAGTCACCTTACTTCATCAACAACCAGGTGAAATAATACAAAATTCGCACTTCAACCAAAAACAGCATCCAGCGACAGTTCTCCGTGGCCAAAATCCAAGCATTGCCTTATATGGGCATGGGCCTCGCTCGGTTGCATGCCTCGCTTTGACATCGTCTAGCGGCTCACCCTTGCAATTTAGGAGAAAATGTCCCAAAAGCGAGCTGTAGAGGACATTTCAATCTATAATTTAGTGCTCAATTGATCCCTCGGGCACCTAAGGTATGCACATGGTAGGACGCTAAAGTAGGCCGATTTAACACTATTTGAATAGGGAGCGTGTGACGTCACGTGCCCGTGACATCACGCATTTCGCTGCCTACCCCGGACGGGTCTACCTAGTCTCTATGGCCTTGAACCATTGTGGCGAGTTGTTCCTGATTAGTATACCCAAGTCCCGTAGCAGGCTTTGTTAATGACGTCACTGGTGCCATGCTTGTGTAGCATTGCAAAATATATCTGATTTTGAGTTGAAAGCTAATTAAAGACTTATTCAAATTATTGTTAAGTTTGAATTGTCTTGTTAATCATTATTAAAGGTATTTTATCACTGTATTTCATAGTAGTTGACACTTCAGAAACTTGTGACGTAATAATATTGTATCCAATATGCATTTCCCTCACCTTTTGCTATTGTGGCGCAGTGCCGAGTGCTTTGCGAATACTAGCTTGCCTGGGGTTCAATTCATTCCGCCCTTATTTTATTCGAGTTGGTATAGTTTGCATGTTGTTGTTATTCATGAATTATACTGATAGTCAGTCATGCATCACGGATGCTTCACGGATTGCTTCACGGATCAGAGCGCTGCTCGAACGCACGCTAGTAGCGCTTTCGTTCTCCATGGCAACCAGGCGTGAGCCAATGAAAAGCCAGAACGTATTCCCTTTCTGGCTTTTGATTGGCTGACGCCTGGTTGCCATGGAGAACGAAAGCGCTACTAGCGCTACTAGCGTGTGTCCGAGCAGCGCTCAGTTTGATCGGAAACGTCACAGAGCCTCCAAAAATGCCGCACTCGATGTAAACGATTGTAGGGAAGGACGAATTTGTCAATGACCTTCATGAAGTACACAAGGTACTTGTTTTGTATTTTTCCAAACTTACAACTTTTAATTTGGGAATAATTTTATTTAATTCTTAAATTTAAATAAAATAATTTTAAAACCATAACGGTAGCCTAAGAAATTATTGCTAACAAAATAAAAAGGTCATTATTTCCCTTTAATCACGTCCTTACACGTAAGAATAGCATAGCAAAAACAAAATAGAAACACGTTTGAGAAAAGGTATCCAAAAAGTTGTACAATTTCGAAAAGGTACTAAATTGTGAAATTTTCGAAAATAAAAAAATAAACATCACCATGTTATAAAACAGCTCATTGCCATTATAATGACATAATACATATATATTGCTTCATAAATTCCCCGCCATATGGGCCGACAAAGATTGACCTGCACCGTGACCTTATAAAAATGTCCGAGGCGATATCTCCTGAACCACTGCTTGCATTGCAATACAACTTTCACAACTCACTGAAGCGCCCCAGCCATACACCAATTTTGGCCATAATCGGTGACATGACGGTGTCATTTTGCACTTTGTTTTTGTCGATTTGTCGTGGAATACAACAGCTACAAAAAGAAGACCATTAGTTTTTTTTAACTGAACCTAATTACCCTACTTAATACTAGTAGACGTATTCCACACAACATAGGTACCTATGTAAGGAAATTCATTCCCGCGCTCCTCTGCCACCCAGCAGGCAGCAGGAGACCAAAGGCTGCGACGCTGCGTGTACAATTATAACTTACGTTGGTTGTGAATCACTCCAAAATAGCGTCAGACGCGCCACTTTCCCTAACCCTACTGTTACCAAAATGCTACCAAATAGAGCAAACACGAACGAGGCAAAAACAACATTTCTTTCTTTCGCAACAAGTTATTTTTTTCGCAGGCAGTACCCATTTTCATCGCCAGTTTCAGCGATTTTTTTTGGGGGGATAATTTCTATTGCCGCGCCTGTCGGGCTTGGGGGCCCCTGCCGCCCCCCCCCCCCCCGCCCCTGGATCCGCCAGTGCACACCTCTCGCTGCGGCATGTCCGCCCGTCGCCGCTGTGATATCCGAGGCCGCGCCGCGCAGCTGTCAGGACTGCTGCCGACCGGACCGTGGCTTTTCTGCGTTGCGTTGCTTGCTGGTATGTGGTTGTTCGAAATATCGAGATACATTAAATAAATAAATGAAAAAAAGGAAGAAAAAAGTTCACACGGTCAGGTCAGCATTGACGACTTCGTCATTTCGGTGCCGATATTATGTGACTTGAAGGTTTACATGTTCGCACCGTGACTTTTTGTTCTCTTCCCATCGTTTACAAGTTAACATACATTACGATTCTTGATGTGACTCTAAGCGTTTTTTTTTGGGGGGGGGGGGCGGGGGAGGGGAGGGGCAGCCGTAGTGCAAACAAAACTCGCTTCCAGCGACCATGACATGAAACTCCATATTGGGTTTTCGATGCATCTTGTCACTGATGTTTGGATCAATTTTCGTGCCGCTTGCTTCCTTTTATTTTACGGTCCGTCGCGTTTAAGCGGCCATAACGGCCGCCACCTCTCCTCGTCCTCTCGCTACAACTTGGATTTGAGAGCCGCCGATGAAAAGCACCCCCTGGCATTTTGACAATTCTCCACCTCTGACACAGAGCCATTCTTATACGGCCTTGGCACAGATTTATACAGACCTTGGGCACAGAGAAACAAAGCTACTTCACTCCCAAGGCCAAAGCCGTACAACTCAAGGCCGTATAAGTAGTACAACTGCCTTGGTACAACTTCACTGCTGCGCCTAATGGCGGCTGAAGTATTTGACAATTGCGAATCGTTGAGCCCAAAACGGCGCGCACAATTAATTCCGCCACCGAAATGACTAACTTTATCACCATAAATGACTTAAAATCATCAAAATGAAAATGTCCCAACATATTGAAGATTTAGGCCGATGGACTTCTTTAAAAAAAACTTGAACTGGCCCCAAGGGTTAGGATTTGATATAACAGCTTATTTTCTAATACAAACATGAACAATTGTCTTCACGCAATTCTGAGGCGTCGCAATTCTGAGGTGTGAAGTTGTGAATATCTGTCAAAGTGACAAGCTTTCGCGAATATCGATCTGCTGCTGAATTGACACACGTGATTCTTTTACGGCCCAGGCCTTGGCGAATTCGTCGCAAATGTGACGCATCAAAACACATTTGTTTGGAACGTATGGCTGGAATTAGGGTTTGGAAGGTGTTGTTGGGGAGAGTGTCACGTGGAATTATGCAAGGCCATATATACATCATGGAACTATTAAGAAGAGTGATAAGAAGCTGAAGTGAAACTAAACAGGTTTGTATTCTGGGATAAGGTCTTAGGCCACTTAAGATTTATTTGCAAAATGTTTTTTTTTTGTGTTTGGCAGTCCTTCCACCTTTATAATTGTAATTGGATAAAATAAAATATTTGTTCACTACCAAAACTACCAATGATATGACTTGAATATGGCCTGTCTCATGTGGAGCTAAATAGTAAATGTGTATCAATAAATATTCTCAGTAATACGTATTTACAATAGTATTAACAATAATTATTAGCATATAGGTAGGTGGTTTTGTTCCATAGGTACTTGCTATTTGTTATACACAATATTTTGGGGTGATCTGGGGCAATGGGATGAATAAATATAAAATTGTATTCTCTTCCCCCACACCACCTAGTTACTAGTGATGACAGTGGAATATGATTCGGAGTAGTTGTTTGTGTTTGACTGCACCAAGGCTATGTAAACCAGGTAGACCGCTCCGGCCGAAAAAGTGGCGACAACTCGTAATTTAGTTGCAACGACCCCGCAGCTGCTGTGACGCGGAGGTGGGTCAGGCGGCCGGCCGGCCGGTCGCCTACGTAGGGTTAACGCGTAGATCCCTCCCGCTTTTTTTGTCGCTTGGTTCCTTTGTTTGTCAGCTGATTTTTAAACTTAAGATGTATATCTACCACAAATTAAGCGTTGTATTGGGTGCCGTTGCGAAAATTGCAATCCGACCCAAACTTTTTAAGTTATGGGCCGGAACAGTTTGCTGCCCGGTGATTCCGGCCGGCCGCGTACTCCCCCCGTTTTTTTCCCGCTTGGTTCCTTCGTTTACCGGCCGATTGTTACACTTAAGATGTCTATATACCACAAATTAAGCGATGTATTGGATGACGTTGGGAAAATCGCAATGCAACCCATTTTTTTTAAAGTTATGGGCCGGCAAATTCCACTGACGGGCGATTCCGGCCGGACCGCGTAAAACGCCAACGCGCACGTTCCTCCGGTGTGTGTCGCCTGATTTCTTCATTTGCCCACCTATTGTTAAAATTAAGATAACAATCTGTTACAAATTTAACGATGTATCTTATGCCGTTGAGAAAATTGCCATCGGACTCAAACTATTTACATTTTGGGCCGGCAAAGTTAACCGTCCTTTGGCTCACGATGGCAGACCGGACAGCCACCACATACAATACTCAAACAGTGATAACACTCACATAGTCTGAATTTAAATCATGCGGGCCAAATTATGGCTAAGGAAAAATTGCACTAGGCTTACCTGATAAATAAAACAAAGTTGCTGCTATAACAGTTGACAATTTGCGATGATAACGTCTGACAGTTCTTGTCAAAGGCCAAAGCATACCCACAAAATAGATATTCTCATCTTTTTTGACGAGTTTCGTGAAAATCTGATTAGATAAGTCGATTGTCAAATGCATTCAAGCAATTCAAAGTAACTGTTTAAAATTACACTTCCCGCCCGCGTCTCCGCACCGCACCATCCCGCCCGCTCACCGCGTCTCCAGCCGACGCCGGCCCACCAGGCGCCGCCATTGGCAGATCCAGAACGGTGGTGGTGGGGGGTGGGGGGGGGGGGGGGGGGGGGCACTTTTGGGGGGATTCCAAAAAGTCTCACACAATTCTGAAAACTCATCGGATTTTGCTTGCATTGGTAGCTAATTTAATACAAACTTTCCTTAGTAAAAGTTGCTTGGAGTTTCTTCTATATCAGGAAATGTGTCAATTTTGCGCCGATTTCAGGTTTGTTTAGAAGTTTGTCGGGGGGGGGGGCGCATGGCCGCCATACCCTCCCCCCTCCCCCTGGATCCGCTAGTGGGCGCCGCGGCGCGACGCAATGTGTTGTTGCCTGTGGAGACCAGTGCAGAAAATCCGAGATCTTTGGTCACAGCCCAGTCACGGCCACGGCATGAGCTGGCAAGTCACAGCTTTAGTCACGGCGCTGCAATGCTAACCCGGCGCTGGCCTTGCCAGTCACAGCTTCAGTCACGGCCGTGACCAGGTCTGGTCCCAGCGCTGGGACGCTGGGACCAGAATTCTGCAACTCTAGTTGCCTGTCAACGCACGCGCCAGGGCGCTGTACATGGCAGGAGCTCTCCCGCCCGTGCGGTCTCTAAATAGTAAATACGTCGCGTTAGATCGCATCAGAATGAATTGGCCTTTCACATATACATTTGTATAACTCTCAACGTTTTCTCAAACTAGGAAAAATCCTCGAAAAGCTCCTAGACACCCATGCCCTCCGCACGGCGCCATGCAATTAACGTTACGTAAGCAAATGATGTTCGGCTATTCTGACCCTCATCCTCGTCATCAGCCGTCGACCAATGAGCGTGGAGAGTGTCAGACGCTGATTGGCCAAAAAGCTGTTGACAGCAAAATCTGGCTCATGAGCAGATGCGTGAACAAGACCAAGCTGCGGACGTTGCTAATATTTGTCGCCCTTTTTCCCCATGTTAAATAGGTGGAGCGGACCCCCCTGGACTGCACTCGCATATCACACTGCTGTAGTTACTGAGCTGATGAATTGATCATGAATTGACCCTGTAGTTTGATTTATTAAGTTTCACTGGTGTGTCCACTCTTTACTAGGTTGTACTAGTTATCACTTTTAATTTGTAAGCTGTAACATTGTTAGTTGTTATAATGGTGTTTTACTGTTGTATATGTTTTTTCTTCTCAATTTATCATGATCTTTAAGCATGTATGTTCTGACTTCTGCCAATATTTATTTATATTTATTTAGTTTTTTAAATTGATAACTTGTCCTGAGTCCGGCATGAGACCGGAAACCTGAGTTCAGACACAGCTTCAGGCACGCCGGGCCTGAATTTGGGCCCAGCGCCGGCTCCGTGGTCCTGGAATTTGCAACTCTTCTTCACATGTGTTGGGGCGAGGTGTCGTCGCCCGTCCCGCTCCACAGCTGCTGAGGGGTGGGTGCGGGGGGTTGACAGGTGGACAGAGGACAGAGGGACACAATGTCATAGCGGTCACCAACAGACCCCCGGGCGCCGGCCGTCCGGAACGTCACTCAGCGAGAGATGACATGTTTTGAGAGCCGACCTATTATTGGCACAGTGGGAAGAAGGATGTGTGAATAAATTAACCATGTCCTCATACGTTGCCGATATGCTTCTTATGATATTTAATATATATTTTCAACCAAAATTAATGACCTGATATGCCGATAAGGGTGATGCCTGTATTGACTATCATATGCGATAAAATACGAACTGATATGCCGATAAGGGTGATGTCCAGTATTGACCATCATATGCTGATAAGGGTGATGCCTGTATTGACCATCATATGCTGATAAGGGTGATGCCTGTATTGACCATCATATGCTGATAAGAGGATGCCTGTATTGACCATCATATGCTGATAAGGGTGATGCCCATATTGACCATCATATGCTGATAAGGGTGATGCCCATATTGACCATCATATGCTGATAAGGGTGATGCTCATATTGACCATCATATGCCGATAAGGGTGATGCCTGTATTGACCATCATATGCCGATAAGGGTGATGCCTGTATTGACCATCATATGCTGATAAGGGTGATGTCTGTATTGACCATCATATGCTGATAAGGGTGATGCCAGTATTGACCATCATATGCTGATAAGGGTGATGCCTGTATTGACCATCATATGCTGATAAGGGTGATGCCTGTATTGACCATCATATGCTGATAAGGGTGATGCCTGTATTGACCATCATATGCTGATAAGGGTGATGCCTGTATTGACCATCATATGCTGATAAGGGTGATGCCTGTATTGACCATCATATGCTGATAAGGGTGATGCCAGTATTGACCATCATATGCTGATAAGGGTGATGCCTGTATTGACCATCATATGCTGATAAGGGTGATGCCTGTATTGACCATCATATGCTGATAAGGGTGATGCCTGTATTGACCATCATATGCTGATAAGGGTGATGCCTGTAGTGACCATCATATGCTGATAAGGGTGATGCCTGTATTGACCATCATATGCTGATAAGGGTGATGCCTGTATTGACCATCATACGCTGATAAGGGTGATGTCTGTATTGACCATCATATGCTGATAAGGGTGATGCCTGTATTGACCATCATATGCTGATAAGGGTGATGTCCAGTATTGACCATCATATGCTGATAAGGGTGATGCCTGTATTGACCATCATATGCTGATAAGGGTGATGCTTGTATTGACCATCATATGCTGATAAGGGTGATGTCCAGTATTTACCATCATATGCTGATAAGGGTGATGCCTGTATTGACCATCATATGGCGATAAGGGTGATGCCTGTATTGACCATCATATGTCGATAAGGGTGATGCCTGTATTGACCATCATATACTGATAAGGGTGATGTCAAGTATTGACCATCATATGCTGATAAGGGTGATGTCCAGTATTGACCATCATATGCCGATAAGGGTGATGCCTGTGTTGACCATCATATGTCGATAAGGGTGATGCCTGTATTGACCATCATATGCCGATAAGGGTGATGCCTGTATTGACCATCATATGTCGATAAGGGTGATGCCTGTATTGACCATCATATGCCGATAAGGGTGATGCCTGTATTGACCATCATATGCTGATAAGGGTGATGCCTGTATTGACCATCATATGCTGATAAGGGTGATGCCTGTATTGACCATCATATGCTGATAAGGGTGATGCCTGTATTGACCATCATATGCTGATAAGGGTGATGTCCAGTATTGACCATCATATGATGATAAGGGTGATGCCAGTATTGACCATCATATGCTGATAAGGGTGATGCCTGTATTGACCATCATATGCTGATAAGGGTGATGCCTGTATTGACCATCATATGCTGATAAGGGTGATGCCTGTATTGACCATCATATGCTGATAAGGGTGATGCCTGTATTGACCATCATATGCTGATAAGGGTGATGCCTGTATTGACCATCATATGCTGATAAGGGTGATGCCTGTATTGACCATCATATGCTGATAAGGGTGATGCCTGTATTGACCATCATATGCTGATAAGGGTGATGCCTGTATTGACCATCATATGCTGATAAGGGTGATGCCTGTATTGACCATCATATGATGATAAGGGTGATGCCTGTATTGACCATCATATGCTGATAAGGGTGATGCCTGTATTGACCATCATATGCTGATAAGGGTGATGCCTGTATTGACCATCATATGCTGATAAGGGTGATGCCTGTATTGACCATCATATGATGATAAGGGTGATGTCCAGTTTTGACCATCATATGCTGATAAGGGTGATGTCCAGTATTGACCATCATGGCGATGCAATGCGTCTTTTGGTCAACACGATCACATACTCCGAGAAATCCCGTACAGGGTATGATCATCAAATCAGTGTACATTGTCAGCGGGTAATGGGGGTATACATCTTAACGTCATTCTTCGTTTCAGAATAGTTTAAGTGACCATCGTAAAATTATATATATTGTAACCAAATACATGACACATTCGGTCTTAAAGATATCCGGAACGCCGTTTTCCAAGTACATACCACACCATGGAATACACACACCACAGAATGCTGAGATTGACCGCCAGATGTAACTGCCAAATACATCTAATACACACCACAGAATGCTGAGATTGACCGCCAGATGTAACTGCCAAATACATCTAATACACACCACAGAATGCTGAGATTGACCGCCAGATGTAACTGCCAAATACATCTAATACACACCACATAATACTGAGATTGACCGCCAGATGTAACTGCCAAGTACATCTAATACACACCACATAATACTGAGATTGACCGCCAGATGTAACTGCCAAATACATCTAATACACACCACATAATACTGAGATTGACCGCCAGATGTAACTGCCAAATACATCTAATACACACCACAGAATGCTGAGATTGACCGCCAGATGTAACTGCCAAATACATCTAATACACACCACATAATACTGAGATTGACCGCCAGATGTAACTGCCAAATACATCTAATACACACCACATAATACTGAGATTGACCGCCAGATGTAACTGCCAAATACATCTAATACACACCACAGAATGCTGAGATTGACCGCTAGATGTAACTGCCGCTTATAAATGCAAACATATTTGCTTCAATTGAAATAATCCTTGAATGTAAATGTTGTGTGTAATATATCCTTGTAATTGTAATCCTCGTTTGACTGAAGCTAGAATACGGGCCGATCCAAACCTGCCGTTCAAATTAAAATGTTAGCTTTTAGGAGTCGAGTCTCATCTGTTGATGTGACATCAGATCTCTCTACAGTCTACCCTGGGCACTTACGTAAATAGCAATTAACAGAAACAGCAAATGTATACGAAATGCGTCAAATAAACATGCTAATGACTTTGCCCATGGACAGACAACTACTTTTGTATCGGTGGTAATTAAATGTAACAGCTGTGGACAGTCACAAGTGTAGGTAGTTGATCAGTCACTCATCCGCAAAAAAAAATAGTGTGATTCACAGGGGCGGCGGAATCGGGGGGGGGGGCAGCGGGGGCAATCGCCCCCGCTGACAAAATTAAGCGGGGGCAAAACTATATTTTTGTCCCCCCTCTTTCGTAGTCGAAAATGACATCCTTTACCATATATGGTAAAAATGATGAGCATTGCAAAAGTTTAAAAATAAAATAAAACATATTCTTCATATGGCAGTAAAATATGGTAGCTTGTCCTTGAGGCAAAAGTGACGCAACGCAAGTTTAAACAATATTAGCAATATAGTATATAGTAATATAGCATGTTATACAATTATTATATGATGGAACAGTGTCAGAAATATGATTAAATCTTTACAGCTGAAGCTAATTGATAAAACATAATGTTCACTCCACGTCTATATGCGCCGCGGGGGCATCCAGGAGGGGGGGGGGGGGGGAACGGCCATGCCCTCCCCCCCACCCCCCAAGACCGTTCAGGGGGGGGGGGGGGGGCAAACTATGTTTCCTCCCCCCCCCAAGACGTGAAGTCATGCTATGCTATATTTGCGTTTTTAGAACGGTACTGGGAAAATTTGGACAAATTTGGGAAATTGTTTGCCAAATTTGGCGGCGCTGCGCGCCGCTGTTGTTCCGCTATTCTCTAAAAACATCAGGGGGGAGGGGCAACATGACAAATAACCCCCACTAGGGCGAGGGGTAATTTATAAGATTAACAATTATCACGTTTACAGGTGTCCTTATTTCATTATTTTTATCCAGCACCATTTCGGTCAAGCAAGTCCACAATAGAACAATTGGTCAAAATCCATTCTTTTTCCTGTAGGTCCTTCCCGTCCTTCCGGTTACAACGGCGGAGGCGGAGAGGGTGTTCAGTAAGGTGTAGAAGACTATCCTCTCTCCGAGCGCCAATGACCGAGCTCCGGATGGAGGCGCTGATCATGTGCGAAGCCCACCGCGAGACCTATAGGTCTGACCTATACGGATGACATTATAATGTCATCCGTCAGCGAAGTCGTTGACTTCTTTGCGCGATCGGAAAGTCGCCAGCTATATTATTTAAATTATAATTGCGTGATAATTGCGTGCGGCGGCCAGAGCCGCGCGAGCGCGCGCCACCGCAAGCTGGCCCCAATGCTGGTACCGTGCTTATTGGATCGCGCGTTCCGCCATCGGTGTCCGGCCGTCACCAGGCCGCGGCGGCCCGGTCCAGCACATGCGGAGCGACAGCGTGATGATGGCCCTGGCAGCCACCGCCACTAGCATTGTGTCGTCTACAAGACACACAGTCTATCGCCAATAACCCGAGCAGTTGAGGCGCCCACAAACTCCAAAGCGCAGTATGTGACATGTAGTTTGTCTTTGCGCACTAATAGATTGCGTGCTGCAGATAGTGGCGAGGTATGCTGTCTGAAAAAGATTGACATATCCGGTGATTTCTCAAACTTATTTTACTTGTCGTGAGCGCATTGCTGGAGACGAGATGTTTGAGCTTGTATTTGTGCTCGCACGCATCATGCCTGTATTGTTATGTAGCAATCGACTCGATGTTTCCACGTGTATTTATGCTTCGTAAGAGCTGCTGATGTATTTGTCACTCACGGTTCCAACGTCTGAATATAGGCGACTTATCACCGATATCGGTCATTCGTTTCGTTTGGTTTTGTTGATATTCGTTTGCGTCATTTGGTTTGCGTGTGGGTGTGCGCATATGTGTATGTTTTATTAGGATAGAAGTGACTGGGTGGCAAATGAAATAGGCGACAAATAGTTTAAATAGGCGATGATGCGGCATGTAAATGCGTGATATGTAGTAGGCATGTTACTGTTAGCATATGAGTATGACAGTATAAGATGTCATGTTCTGGTTATGTTCCTATGCTGGTTATTGTTCCTTTTCTTTACTGGCGTGCGTATCTTTGCAAAACAAAATATGATGTCGATGACCTTTCGCCGACGCATGATGGGAAATATACGGCAACGGCGAAATTATTTAGATTCTTTGCACCATTCATGGAAAGCTTTCCCAGACGGTAGAAACTTCTGCAGGAAAAGCAGGACCTTTGTAACCGGGAAGGGAAACGCTAACTGGATGTATCAGTGAAGGCCAAACTAAAGTATGTGCTTGGAGAGAAATGAGAATATCGCATAAGGTGTAATCTAATTATGGAGACTGTTCGGAGACTGCGGGTGGAATAGGACTTTCGTCGCAGTAATAAGGATCCATTCAGATGCCAAACTGAAACAAATTGTAGGTACAGTGGTCAGTGGCTGAACAGTGGCATTCCTGCTTTGATATGTATTGCAACGAAAGTATCAAAATAATTTCGTAAAAGGTAAAAGGGACTAAATATGAATAGAGACTACAGACTCGAAAGCAAGGACGGTTTGATATAATCCGTGCGTGCATACTCATGAGCATGACTCATATGAGTCATGACTCATGAGTATGACTCATATGAGATAAATAAATACTAGCATGTGTTAGTATTGATTAAGGTAAGAAGTTATTTGCACTTGTTGACTTTTCTTTTCACTTAAAGCGATGCTAGCACAAGTCTAATAAATTAATTTAGCAACATAGCTTGAATAGTGCTTCTTTAGCTATTATAATCAACAGTAGTACTTGGGTCGTTAAATACCGCCACTCGGTGGCCTGGGTGGCCACTAAATTTGCAGCTCTACTGCGGCGGCGCACTCAATCCGAGAAACAGTTTAACCGTACAACAGCTTATTGGAATTTGCGCGTGACGTCACAGGTTGGCGCCCCCGTGTGCGTAGCTTACGCCGGTTATTTCTTTATGAAACGGAATCGGCGCAGGTTACGCCAAAATCGGCGTCAACTACGTAAGTTCGTAGGTTACGCCGCTTTATGAAACGAGGACCTGGTGTTGTCGGTTTTTAGTCTTTATTCCGTCCCGGTGTGTCTGGCTGAGCCGGCCGGAGGGCAGAGGGCCAACTTGGCAGGGGCTGTGACCGCGCGGCTGGTGGCTCGTGCTCATCTGGAACGGCAGCGGCCAGCCACGCCGGCTCCGACCCACGGCACCACCACGGCACCACAGCACCACCACAGCACCACCACGGCACCACCACACCACAACAGCATCACCACCACAGCACCACAGCACCACAGCACCACAACACTACAACACCACAGCACCACAGCACCACACCACCACGGCACCACCACAGCACCACCACGGCACCACCACGGCACCACCACAGCACCACCACCACCACCACCACAGCACCACACCACCACCACCACAGTACCACAGCACCACAGCACTACAACACCACAGCACCACAGCACCACCACAGCACCACATCACCACCACAGCACCACAGCACCACCACAGCACCACAGCACCACCACAGCACCACCACAGCACCACCACAGCACCACCACACCACCACCACAGCACCACCATGGCACCACCACGGCACCACCACGGCACCACTACGGCACCACCACAGCACCACAGCACCACCACAGCACTACCACCACCACCACAGCACCACAGCACCACCACGGCACCACAGCATAACCACGGCACCACCACTACAGCACCACAGCACCATCACAGCACCACCACAGCACCACCACGGCACCACCACAGCACCACCACAGCACCACCACGGCACCACCACAGCACCACCACGGCACCGCCACAGCACCACAGCACCACCACGGCACCACCACGGCACCACCACAGCACCACAACACCACTACAGCACAGCACCACAGCACCAACACGGCAATACCACAGCACCACAGCACCACGGCACCACCACAGGACCACAGCACCACAGCACCACCACAGCACCACCACAGCACCACCACGGCACCACCACAGCACCACCACGGCACCACCACGGCACCACCACAGCACCACAACACCACTACAGCACAGCACCACAGCACCAACACGGCAATACCACAGCACCACAGCACCACAGCACCACAGCACCACAGCACCACATCACCACAGCACCACAGCACCACAGCACCACAGCACCACCACAGCACCACAGCACCACAGCACCACAGCACCACAGCACCACCACAGCACCACGGCACCACCACATCACCACCACAGCACCGAGGTGATATCTCGGACACGAGATTGACGTCAACTGACGTCAACTGACGTTGAATTACTGACTGACGCAGTTAGAGGTTAATTTGGGGTAAGAACACCGCGTCTGGAGTGCGCTGATGAGGTTTTCGGAGGTATTTAAAAACTTAAAAGGGACTATCCCACCTTAACATTATATTTGAGTTGAGATAGCCATTTTGATGGCTTGGCATTGACATTAAGCATGGTAGCAGTTAAAACAACCACAATGATCTAATTAAAAAGATATTCAAGTTTGATTTTGACATCTGTAAAAAATAAGGCCCAAGTGTATTTGAATAGGGCCTCTAAACCGACAGCGTCGTCTCTCTTTACCCAACTGGTAATGATAGTCGACTTGTTTTAAAGGAAATAGTTCACCTTCAACATGGGATTTTGAACTGAAATAGCAGTTTTGTAGCCCGTGTTGAGAAATCCTTATCTGCAACTTTTCTTGGCTGAAAAGACTCTCCAGCCGAAGATATTTGACTTTTTGGCGAAGGAATGCGGCGCATATATGATATACCGTACCGTCTGAGAGTGCCAGCACTACCAGGGCGCATGCGCAGACCAATAACGCACACCATAACATTAATAATTTACGACCTTCTGTCCTGAATTGGCGCGATGTAGGACCATTTTTGAAAAGAAAAAAAGAAACTGTATTAAAAATATAATAAAATCGTGTTCTGAAAATTTTCGAAGGTGAACTATTTCCTTTAAGGTCAGCCTTGGAATATTTTCGTCCTTCATTTCTCGATCCTTGGGTGGTTCGCAATCTAGAGGCTAGCACTATCAGCTGGAGTTGATGCAGCAGTTGGCCGCCCGGGACCGCTAGTGAGCCAGGGTGTTATGACGTCGCAAGCAAATAGTACCAGTTAAATATTTAACGCTAAATATTCGTGTATTTATAAATACATCAATCAATATTTAGTGGTACCATTTGCTTGCGACGTCATAACACCCTGGCCCACTAGCGGTCCCTGGCGGCCAACTGCTGCAACAACTCCAGCTGATAGTGCTAGCCAATTTAGACACCGGGTGGTTCGCTTTTTCTGCGCAACAGATGTCGACAAAAATTGTGCCATACATTTGGCAGCACAAAGGATTTCCCTGTTATTAAAAAGAAAAGCATATGACGTCACGAACCCAACTTTCCGCTTAAAACTAAAAGTTGAATATCTTCCAAGATAAACTTATTTTTCGGAAAAAGGTTCACGAACATGTTGAGCTGACCTCGCCTGACATGACAGTCGTCATTAAGTGTGTCGAATCACACTTAATTGTAGACATACAATTAAGTGTGATTCGACAACTTTCAAAAAGGTGGGACAGTCCCTTTAAAGGAAATAGTTCACCTTCAACTTGGGGTTTTTAACTGAAATAGCAGTTTTGTAGCCCGTGTTGAGAAATCCCTATCTGCAACTGTTCTTGACTGAAAAGACTCCAGCCGAAGATATTTGACATTTTGGCGAAGAAATGCGGCGCATATATGATATACCGTACCATCTGAAAGTGCCAGCACTGCATGGAGCATGCGCAGACCAATAACGCACACCATAAACTTAATAATGTACGACCTCCTGTCCTGAATTGGCGCGATGTAGGACCATTTTTGAAAAGAAAAAAAGAAACTGTATTAAACAATATAATAAAATCCTGTTCTGATAAATTTTCCGAAGGTGAACTATTTCCTTTAAAGGAAATAGTCCACCTTCAACATTAGTTTTAAACTGAGATAGCAGTTTTGTAGCCCGTGTTGAGAAATCCTTATCTAGACTGTTTTCTTGACTGAAAAGACTCTCCAGCCGAAGATATTTGACTTTTTGGCGAAGGAATGCGGCGCATATATGATATACCGTACCGTCGGAATTGTGCCAGCACTGCATGGAGCATGCGCAGACCAATAACGCACACGATACAATTAATAATTTACAACCTTCTGTCCTGAATTGGCGCGATGTAGGACCATTTTTAAAAAGAAAAAAAAGAAACTGTATTAAAAAAATATAATAAAATCGTGTTCTGAATTTTTTCCGAAGGTGAACCAGCCGAAGATATCCTTTAAAGGAAATAGTTCACCTTCAACATGGGTTTTGAACTGAAATAGCAGTTTTGTAGCCCGTGTTGAGAAATCCTTATCTGGAACTTTTATTGGCTGAAAAGACTCTCCAGCCGAAGATATTTGACTTTTTGGCGAAGGAATACGGCGCATATATGATGTACCGTACCGTCTGAAAGTGCCAGCACTGCCATGGAACATGCGCAGACCAATAATGCACACCATAACATTAATAATTTACGACCTTCTGTCCTGAATTGGCGCGATGTAGGACCATTTTTGAAAATAAAAAAAAGAAACTGTATTAAAAAATATAATAAAATCGTGTTCTGAAAATTTCCCGAAGGTGAACTATTTCCTTTAAGGGTGCGTTTCCGCGGCCTGCCTATGGTAAACCTATGGAAGGCTTTCCTGGGCTCTCAGCAGTTCCGTTTTCGCTCGACGTCTATGAAATTACAACATTACGGAGTTCAGTACCGGAGCTTTCTGCATGGCAAAGTCTTTCATCAAAATATGCAACCATTTGCAACATATTGCACGGCAAAGATTTTCAGACCAACTTTCGCAGCGTTTTACGGGGCAAACCTTAATCACTCCGTGCAAAACAGTGCATGTTTCTTGATCAGCTTGCCACATACTTTATTTGTATACAATGATTTATCGATATCACCAGCCATTTTTCTTGCAACGTTGCATGAAGTTTGGCTATGCATTACTCTCGCCACAGACAACGGAGCAAAACAAAACGTTGTGTAATGTTTTAGACACATTACCTCTGTTTCCGAAAATGCTAATGATCAGAGGGAACCACTGCACGTTTTATAGGTATTCCGATAAATACTTCGCCCATAAATGGTTCACCCCGTCGGCGATGATGTTAAATAAATAAATAAATACCTCGTGTTGCAACTGTTTTCAGTATCCGCATGTAGATGGCACTAGTATCCGCTTTTTGCGATTCACCCCTCGAATCTGGAGGCCTGCTCGATTACGAGAACCGCCCGCCACGGGACCGCTTGGGGTGCGGTGAGGCGTGAGCGGAGGGGGAGGGGGGCGAGAGCGGGGAGACGGGTGACAAATGGCCTTACGGTCCCGCCTTCTCCCAGGGCGCGCGCTAGACGTCCGATAGTGCCTCCGCCGGCGGCCGCGGCTGGCAGTGACTATTTGACGATAAACTTTCCCGCAAGTGATTATCGGATACTCCATTATCCAGTGTATTTGGCCGTTCAGTTATTTCCTCCATCCTCTTAATCATCATATTATAATACAAGCATCCATCGAAAGCACCTTTATGTTAGATAGAACACACACATACACAGACAAACCTAACATAGAGTTAATTGGCGACAGAGACTCCTCTCCTCTGTGGTATTACCAACCTATCACACTGCCGGCAGCAGCCGTAGATGATGCAGTCACCTGGCTCAATTGTAGGCGCTTTGAAACGAACGATTTACTTTTGCTGTATGGCATACTCCTGCACTTTGTTGGATCCACAATTTCCGGTAGAACGCATACATGGAAAAACTCCCAAACTCCCAAGCCAAACTCCCAAACGGCCTCAGCTTCTTTTCGAAGAAGTCCTGGTTCTTACATTACGAGCACTGACAAAACCGTACGAGGTCGCTCACTAGGTCACTAGCGATGTGCTGGGACTCCATTGTAGGTGAGATGTTTACCTCACTTTAATCTACAAACATAACAATTGGCGTTTATCTTGATTTTGACACCTAAACAGCTATCGATCAATACGAAATCAATACGAAATGCTGTGTTATTTTGACACTTCAGCGAAGTTGACTAGAAAACAAAATGTAATGCACGGTCCTTTTCACAATAACACACTGGTGGCGGCAGTGAAAAGGCGGATACCAGGAGTCTGCAGAGTGGCAGTGCCAGGCAGTGTGAGTGACACAATACAAGTTTCCGACCACCGACACACATCACAGGCGGCTCCGGCTTTAATGGCGCTCAATACCTGCAAAGCTGGCATGGTGCTGTGTGGACGTCGTTGCCACCAACAGGCGATCACTGCCACATTCCTCCTCCGGTGGAACACGTAGTGGTTAGTGGCTTGGCTGCACTGCCAGGCTGCCTGGCCTGCAGCAACACATCCGCCGCTAATGCCACAAACATCACAACACAGTCTTACGGCACTACAACAATATCGGCGTCCAATCAATTCAATCCAATACAATCCAATCAATGTATATGCTATATGCTATAGTCTGAACCTAGTCTAGTTACCAGAGTACGAAACAGTCCAGACAAATCCACTGGATTTATAATCCGGTCCAATCCGAATGGACCGAACTGGATCGGTTCAGATAATTGATTATCGATAACAGTTTCCGGATTGGACCGGATTGGAGAATTTAAATTTTCACGCGTTTTCAACAAATACATAGGTTATGTTATTTGTATCCTAAAATGTACTTTGCTAGAACATTTCCAGCATAACCGAACCATTCAAATGTAGCACATCATCCCAGGAGCTTAGAAACTAAAACACTATCAAATGAACAAGCAAACAATGTGGTATAGCAAGGTGAGATTCTGGCTCCTGTTCATGACAAACCATCACACTGCACAGAAGATATTTAATAGTTTTGTCTGAATAACCTTTTGAAATACAGCTCCAATCATATGCAAATTAAAAATCCATCTCACTTGCAGGCCCTCAAGGCTCAAAGGTCAGTCTCAGAGGCGAGCAACCGAGGATAACAATACAAATTGACATGGATGGCATGCCTGGCCTGTAAGTTACCAGTGAGCCACAGCATAGTGTCAAAATGAATTTGTGTCATCTCACCTCATTGAAGCCAACCACATATTAAAATAATAAAATATACCCCAAAAATAGTCACATTAAGACCAATTCCCAGTCTCCTATAGTTTACGCGGACTAACACAATGCACAACCATTAGACAACAATTTTGCCTGGAAGCCATACAAATGAGTTAAGGAAAGGAAAAATAAGAATAAGAATATCTATAAATATATTACGGCAATTGACATTGATGCAAATAAAGAATTGTGCTCAGGCAAGTTTATCCATCACATATTTATGCTTTCAATTTGTCATTATACAATTAATTGTTTAATTAAGATATTATTATTCTGACAAGAGGCAAATTAACCAAATTTTTTGATTTAACTCGAATGACGTCATTGCAAAACACAATATGGAAGTCATCAGAAGTAGCGGCCAAATATCAATTGTGGCGCATATTGCTGCGCCAGTTGCAATATCAACCATGACTTAAAGGAAATAGTTCACCTTCGGAACATTTTTCAGAACACGATTTTATTATATTTTTTAATACAGTTTCTTTTTTTCTTTTCAAAAATGGTCCTACATCGCGCCAATTCAGGACAGAAGGTCGTAAATTATTAATGTTATGGTGTGCGTTATTGGTCTGCGCATGCTCAGACCAGTGCTGGCACTCTCAGACGGTACGGTATATCATATATGCGCCGCATTCCTTCGCCAAAAAGTCAAATATCTTCGGCTGGAGAGTCTTTTCAGCTAAGAAAAGTTGCAGATAAGGATTTCTCAACACGGGCTACAAAACTGCTATTTCAGTAAAAAAAATCCCATGTTGAAGGTGAACTATTTCCTTTAAAGGAAACAGTCCACCTTGAAAAAAAAATAAAGAAATTATTGACAGAAGCTAGAAATGAATTACTATGTTACTAGTAAGCCATACAAATGTATATGAACGCGGAAAAAGCAAATTATAATGACAGTTATTTGGTTCCAATTCAGATGTTTTCACTCAGATGAGTGAAAACATCTGTCATTCAGATGTCATTCAGATGTTTTTGAGCCCACGACGGATACTCGTCCCGGCTTCTAGGTCTCCGGTAAGCCAATTTTAATTATTTAAGGGGTTTCTATGAAGATGTGAAAGATTCTCAAGTCCATTTTCGAGCATGGACTATCTCTGTGCTATCTCAACTCAAAACCCCATGTTAAATGTGAACTGTTTCCTTTAAAGGAAATAGTTCACCTTCGGAAATTTTTCAGAACACGATTTTATTATATTTTTTAATACAGTTTCTTTTTTTCTTTTTAAAAATGGTCCTACATCGCGCCAATCAGGACAGAAGGTTGTAAATTATTGATTTTATGGTGTGCGTTATTGGTCTGCGCATGCTCCATGGCAGTGCTGGCACTTTCAGACGGTACGGTACATCATATATGCGCCGTATTCCTTCGCCAAAAAGTCAAATATCTTCGGCTGGAGAGTCTATTCAGCCAAGAAAAGTTTCAGATAAGAATTTCTCAACACGGGCTACAAAACTGCTATTTCAGTTCAAATCCCATGTTGAAGGTGAACTATTTCCTTTAACTACCATGACTATTGACTAGTCATTTTCAGTGATGAACATAGATTGTATAATCGGCCCATACTATGTCCACCAATAGGAAGCGACCACAATGTTAAGAGTCAACCGTTAGCCGATTCCCCTTCTACGTGACAAATATGGTCTCGTGACGTCATAAGTAACTTGACTTATGTCTACTTGGTCTATCTGAAGTACTGTACTGAACATTTTGTGTATACGTGACGAAACGTATTGGCTTTGTTCAAAGCCGTACTTTTGGGTTGATGGTCTGATACTTATTTCATAAAATTGGCGATAGGTTTTCTTATATTTACATTCATCAATTATGTCTATTACTCTATAACTATTTACAAATCAGTCTTCTTGATTCACCATGCCTTCTTCAAGAGAAGAGATTGCTAGGTTGAGGTGAGTGAATTGGGCACCTCAATCAACCTATCACCCAACTTCAAATTGAATCAAAAGATTCAACAGGGATGCTATTTTGAAAAGAATATTCATGATTTTATCCCCGGTCTGGTAGTACAATGGTCATAAAACAAAAAAAATAAACTTGGTGGAATCAAAGGCAGAGTTTGTGGGTATAAGCAGGTTATACTATCATCTCTCAAAGAAGTTGGAAAGGTGATCATCTCAAAACAATTATCAGTTCTAAGGAGTACTTTATGGAAATACGGAGTCATTTTATATTTTATGCTTTATGTATAGCTACCATGCCAAAACCATTCTGGCCTGGTGTAACTAAACAAGGCAAGGTAAATTAAACTGCCCTGAAAGGTATGTACATCAATGCTGATAATAATGTCATCTGTAGAGAGAGCAATCATGAAAGACAAATCTTGTCTTCAATTGATCTGTAATGTGTGTTGCTGATTCCTTATTAGCTATTCCTGATTTTTTTGCTGAAGTTTTTGTGTAACCTCATCAGTACAAACCATGGTCTGCTGTCATATTATGAGCATGGTAACCTATGATGTTCATGAAGGTGTTAATTCTGTTCTGTTAGATAGTGTTCCTGTCATTACATAATATACCACCATGCATCATAGTTCCACTAAGATTTTGCTAGTGTTTGTGTCTGCGTCAAGGTTGATGATTGCTGACAATACAAATGTAAAGCAACCTACTAATGCCCTTTTTATGTTAGCTCTTTAAATTTGTCTGCAAACTTTGAACTATATTGCTACCGGACCGGTTTGAACCGGTTCTTTATATTGATGAGCGAGTCCATTGATTAACGTTCGTCATGAATGAGACGCGTAGCGTCGAGTCTATGACGAACTTTAATCATTGGAAGAGCCCATTAATTGATTTTATCGTGCAACTCAACAACTGAATTCATTTTTTCAAGCCTTCATTCAAGCCTCGCCCATAGCAAAGTAAGCATCCAATGAACCAATGAGGATCACCTACTTTGAGGTCGTTGAACTGCCCATGATTACCTCCAAGAGACCATGACGAGCTTTGATCATAGGCAGTTACCGATGGACACGAGTCACTATGGAACATGGTCTTTCAGTTGCATGATAAAACTTTATATTCATCAGCCGGATTGGATAAGGTCAGGATCAAAGGCTTACAGATCCGCATCGGATTGGATATTTTCAAATAAATCCGTTTCGTACTCTGCTAGTTACCATAAGATACCAGGGTCTCGTTTTTTTTTTGGTAGACAGCCGAAGTCGGAGCTGTTTCGAAATTCCGTTTACCCCCGGTGGACGAGTTGTGTTTGTATTGCCCCGCTCCGTTGGATGAGTTGTGTTTGTATTGCCCCGCTCCGTTGGACGGGTTGTGTTTGTATTGCCCCGCTCCGTTGGACGGGTTGTGTTTGTATTGCCCCGCTCCGTTGGATGAGTTGTGTTTGTATTGCCCCGCTCCGTTGGATGAGTTGTGTTTGTATTGCCCCGCTCCGTTGGACGGGTTGTGTTTGTATTGCCCCGCTCCGTTGGGCAGGTTGTCTTTGCATTGCCCCACTCCGTTGGACGAGTTGTGTTTGTATTGCCCCACTCCGTTGGCCAGGTTGTCTTTGTATTGCCCCGCTCTGCCCACTTGTTCGCCCGAGCTGAAGGCTGTCGGTCCTAATGCTGTTTCGTCGTCAGACAGCAGTGTCCACCCGCACAGGACTGACCGGAGATATGTATCTATCGGCCGGCCCTCTCCAGACACGACGGGTGTGGTGTTGGATGGAAATCAGCGGGGATGGTAGGACGACGGCTCGGTCTCCGGCACAAGAGCGTTCGACCAGAACTGGCGGTGTTGTTAACTGTCGATGGGGACTGCGACGCGGAGCAGTGCGCACTGCATTTACATGGTGGTGCATTTACATTTACATTTACATGGTGTGTGATCTTTTAGGTTAGGCAAAATGTTGCACGTTATTTGCTGGGTTTATTTGAAGCATTCTCCTTAGATTATACAAACATCCCTTATCAACCGTGGCGTTTATGGCCACTTCTTTACAATTCCATCTCCGGTACCTATATTAAATGAATTAAACGTCAAACATATTAGCAATTCGCATTTGGGCCTTTCTGTCTCTCCGTGAACCCCCTTCATCATTATTGAGCCGATATTCATTATTGAGCCGATATTCATTATTGAGCCGATATGCATTATAGAGCCGATATTCATTATTGAGCCGATATGCATTATTGAGCCGATATTCATTATTGAGCCGATATGCATTATAGAGCCGATATTCATTATTGAGCCGATATTCATTATTGAGCCGATACCTCTCCAATGCAAGCTCAGATGGCAGTGCCCCCCCCCCCCCTAATCTTTAACACGGATCTGTGCTAGCAAATGAATCATAACCTCAGCAATGACGTTGGAAGTTTTGCCGGACACTCCGGGTGGCCCTATAGACTTCACAGGGGCCCGTTTGGTTTGCTGAATTAAGTACAAGGCCTGATATGACAGTCTGAGTACCGTGAGTGACACTCCTGTCCTTATAAGTAGACAAACGCCCATAATTTCCCACAAATTCCGCTAAATATTGAAGCGTGGTGAAACTGTGATTGATTTACAGGAAGCCAAGACAGCGTTTGCTCCCTAAAAGTCGTAGACTTAGAGTTTTAACAAGCATTGTACAAATGTCACTGCTAAAAGAAGAACTGGCTGCTTCATTTCCATCGTTTCTTATATTTAAGCAGAGTTCACACCGAACACGCCATACGTCAAAACGTATACGTCAATCTGACGTACGCCGATACGTCGAAGAGCGAGTTGAACATTGGCAGCCTGAAGTATCCTTTGTCCCAGTTATACCAGTTAGTATGCACTATGCACGTGCACATTTAAACAGGGCGCTTCTTTCAGGGGATCGGCATTAATCCGTTTCCGAGAGCTGCCTTTCGAGAGAAAAAAAATGTGGAGAACGGTCAACCTCTTTGTATGGTGCGACTTTTATTTTTATGACTTGTTGGTTGGACTTGTGGGACTTGTTGGACTTTTTGGACTTGTCAGACTTGTCACACTTGTCGGACTTGTGGACTGGACTTGTCGGACTTGTTGGACTTGTCGGACTTGTTGGACTTGTCAAACTTGTTGGACTTGTTGGACTTGTTGGACTTGTTGAACTTGTTGGACTTGTCGGACTTGTCGGGCTTGTCGGACTTGGACTTGCATCTCCAACTCCAACCAACCCATCTCCAACACAGCTATAGATATTTAAAGGAAATAGTTCACCTTCAGCATTAGTTTTAAACTGAGATAGCAGTTTTGTAGCCCGTGTTGGGAAACCCCTATCTGCAAGTTTTCTTGACTGAAAAGACTCTCCAGCCGAATATATTTGAGTTTTTGGCGAAGGAATGCGGTGCTGGCGAAAGAATGTTGTACTGGTTCTAGCTTGGGCAGAGGCTATACCATCAGCCAATCAGCTTGCAGCTGGTGCTAGGAAGCGAACGCCGGCCGCCGGTTGGCACATCTCCAATGCGAGTCTATCTTTACGCGACTACTTTCGAATCTGATTGGCTGAACCATTTTTTACATTCGCGTGACGTCAGGACTCTGACTCAGAAAGTATGCATATAGTTTTAATAAACAATAAAAAAATTTACGGCCTTCCGTCCTGAATCGGCGCGATATAAGGCCATTTTTTGACAATATAAAAAGAAATTGTATTAAAAATATAATCAAATCGTGTTGGGTAAAACAAATTCCAAGGTGAACTATTTCCTTTAAAGGGAAATAATGACCTTTTTCTACTAAAATGGAATTAGCACTTGAAATCGCCAGACGAGATCAAAATATATTGTAAATTCATCACATTTTGCATGAAAACTTTCCTACCGAAAGATATTTCAAGTTAAAGTTGATAAGCGTTACACACTTCTAACGACCGGTACTTGCACTATTTCTGACCTTTTGTCAAGTACTTTTGGTCCTCATCAAACTGCGGGTTTTTCCCGTATTATTTTTTTACGCAATGCAGTGGAAAATATATTGTGCTTTCTGCTTGTTGTGATTATATGCCCGGCGATCTTCTAAAACTAACAGCGATTGGAAAAAGTGGCAATAAAATCGGAAGCTCATCGATGCACATCAACGCGGCATAGTTAGTGGTTGCGACCCTCAATTTTTGCAATTCGATTCATTTGTTTTCAACATTAGGAGTTGTGTATAGTTTGTCTGTGGCTGTATATAACACTATGCTTTATTTTATCATGAAAAATAATAATTTTTCCCAAAAAAACTAACGAACAATAACACAAAACTGGCAATTAAATCAGAAGCTCATCGATGCACATCGACGGCGACCTATTTAGCGTCGGCGATTTGTTTACAAAGTCATTGTCATGCTTCTCGGCGCACTTAACCATCTCGGCGCACTTGGCGAGTTGTTCCTGATTAGTATACCCATGTCCCGTAGCAGGCTTTTTTAATGACGTCATTGGTGCCATTCTTGTGTAGCATTGCAAAATATATCTGATTTCGAGTTGAAAGCTAATTAAAGACTTATTCAAATGATTGTTTTTAAGTTTGAATTTTCTTGTTAATCATTATTAAAGGTATTTTATCACTGTATTTCATAGTAGTTGACACTTCAGAAACTTGTGACGTAATAATATTGTATCCAATATGCATTTCCCTCACCTTTTGCCATTGTGGCGCAGTGCCGAGTGCTTTGCGAATACTAGCTTGCCTGGGGTTCAATTCATTCCGCTCTTATTTTATTCGAGTTGGTATAGTTTGCATGTTGTTGTTATTCATGACTTATACTGATAGTCAGTCATGCATCACGGATGCTTCACGGATTGCTTCACGGATCAGAGCGCTGCTCGAACGCACGCTAGTAGCGCTTTCGTTCTCTATGGCAACCAGGCGTGAGCCAATGAAAAGCCAGAACGTATTCCCTTTCTGGCTTTTGATTGGCTGACGCCTGGTTGCCATGGAGAACGAAAGCGCTACTAGCGGGTGTCCGAGCAGCGCTCAGTTCGATCGGAAATGTCACAGAGGCTCCACAAATGCCGCACTCGATGTTAACAATTGTAGGGAAGGACGAATTTGTCAATGACCTTCATGATGTACACAAGGTACTTGTTTTGTATTTCTTCCAAACTTACAACTTTGAATTTGGGAATAATTTTATTTAATTCTTAAATTTAAATAAAATAATTTTAAAAATATAACGGGAGCCTAAGAAATTGTTGCTAACAAAATCAAAAGGTCATTATTTCCCTTTAACGCACATGTAATTTAACGAATTTCTCCGAAATGGAGGTTCCCTATGCATAAAGGCACGTGAATTACACACAGATTGTTGGCTGTGTTTTCCCAGCTCGGAACTACAGACGCCGCTCAAATATTAATATTTATCGGTGATTCTCCTGGACGGAGGTTCCATGCTCACAAACGCACGTGAATTCAACCGCGGACAGACACGAAAACTTTGCTGTGTTTCGAGTGCAAAACGGACACTACTCAAATAGATATATAGGGGAGATACTGACCAACATAGCTAAGCATGGATGCATGGTGGGGATGGGTGTGGGGGGGGGGGGGGGGGGGGCACGGCACGAGCTCTTCTTTTGGTGTGGGTACCACCATCCAGGAGATACCAGCTAATTAGTACAATGTCCTGGATGACCAGTGGAAGGGTGTATTGAGTGGGTGACTGTCACATTCGTGCCACCCCTTTATTTTGTAGGGATCTGCCGTTCCAAAGAGTTGTGTATATCTTTGAAAAATTTGATTTGGGGCATTTTAAAAAAATGAGGCGTCAAAAACAACATTTTCAAAGAACAGAGATAGCCATGTTGTAACATCATTTGCTATATTTTGACGTTTTGTATGCATTTTTCTCAAAATATGGCATTTGTACCGTGTTAGAAAAAAAGATGATTTATAAAGAAAACAAATATATAGCAGCTTTCGGCTTGCGCCTTCATCAGCCATTGTTTTTATTTTTGTCTGACACAATATTTGTTTGTATTTTTGGTCTGAGACAACACATACAAATAATGGCTATTGAAGGCGTAAGCCGAAAGTTTCTATATATCTTGTTTTTCTTTTCTAAATCATCTTTTTGGCACTATGAGACTTATCTTGATGGGTCTTAGCATTATTTTGAGACATAATGATAATGAATTTTGAGACAATACATAATGACATAGTGTTAACCTTACTCTCATTGCGCCGAAACAGATGATTTATAAAATAAAAACAAGATATATAGAAGCTTTGGGCTTGCGCCTTCATCAGCCAGTCAGGTTACACTAATGTACACTTATTATTATCATTATGTCTCTCAAAACAGTGTTAAAAACCATTAAAGAATCAAGATTATCAACAAACTCAACAATTTCCACCCAGTCAGGTCAAAGATACATTACTAGATCCAATATCAGCCAAATTCCAACTTGTTTTTATCTCTCTACTTACCTACATATCAGTTATCACCTATAAATATATTTGAGCTATGACCAGCATTATCCCAGAGCTGTAATCGAAATCTAACATTTCTAGAAGCATTTATTACCAAGTCACAAGAATATTTTTTTAAAGAAAAATCACATAAATACTTATCCATGTCGCCTCCCGACGCACACGTCAACGCCAAATGTTGAACACGGTTCAATATTTGACGTACGTCAAAACTGGCGTACGCCGGTCGCAGTCAGCTGTTGGCGTACGTCGAGTTCACACCAAAAACAGGCAAATGATGTACGACGTTCCGCCAAATTGACGTTGACGTATACGTTTTGACGTATGTCGTGTCCGGTGTGAATTGGGCTTTACACTTTTCATAATCCACTTTTTGCAGAATTAGAAGAATTCAGTATTATCATTCCTCGCTAAGCAATCTTATAAGTTACCGCGTCCCCAGCGCCCCCTCTATTACGTTCGTCCATTACGTTCGTCTATTACACCCCCGACCTACCACTGCGGGGGCCGCCGGCCTGTGGCCATCCGCCGCCCGTCCCCTGATCATAGGCTCAGCTACGGAGCTCACACGGCAGAGTGCCAGTTAGTCGCTCCATAGTCCACGCCAGTTAGTCGCTCCATAGTCCACAGGATGGGCAGCGGGGCGGGAAAACACGGAGCTCTGAACCTGTTATCCAAACACTAACTAACGCCTGTCATCATATCTTAACTATTCACCCTCAGTACTTATCTTGGATTTAACTAATCTATATTACATTAATTACGTTATAATGTGGACTTTCTCCACAAGGGTTAAGTCGTTCGGACTCGGAGCTTTCGATATGTAGTTTATATACCTTCGGCAGCGATCGTTCGTAAGAATTACGTTAAATAGGTTACAGCGGATTTAACGTAATTCTTACGAACGATCGGTGACGAAGGTAAGTAAAATACATATCGAAAGCTCCGAGTCCGAACGAAGAGAAAGACTCTTGTGGAGAAAGTCCAGATTATAACGTAATTAAAACTATAACTCCACATTATATCTTTTCGTCTATATTACATTAGTGGTAACTGGTAATCGATTATTTACAGTAGTGTTTATAATGTTGTGGAAATGAATCAGAGAAAGAACTAAGCAACCGGTACACACACGAATTAACCACTATGTTTACCAATCGCCAGCTAACAAACAAATCCAGTATTTTACATGCTCTCTTCTCAACCCATCATGCTACCCAGCATTCGTCCTGTTCGTACCTACCTTAACACACCAACATACGCGCCTACCTTACTCCCTGCCAGCGCACCACTTTACCACTCACTGGTCTGGGTCGCAGTTACCACGATCCTGCCGGTGGTGGTAAGGTACTTACCATAATCCTGGCGGTGGTGGTAAGTTACTTGCCATGATTCTGCCGGTGGTGGTAAGTAACTTACCATCAGTGATGGCCTACGCTACGCTACGGAATTACGCTACATTACGTATGGTTTTTAGGCCAAAGCTACACTACCGAATTACGTTACGTTACATTTTGATACGTTACCGATTACGCTACTTTTCGTTAAACGTAGCATATAATATATCGTACTACGATACAAAATATACCAGAAAATCAACAGTATGTAACAGTTATTTTTCGTTCATCCACATTTCTAACTTTCCTATCAACCAGGCACCAGCCGTCATGCATTTATTTCGTAACAGACAGTTGCAAAGGCCATAGCTAACACGGATTGTTAGCACCAGTAATCTTACTGATGGTTGCTGGTCTATGACACTTAAAACGACATTGACTGGCGGGTCAACATTGTCCTTCTCCTGAGGACCATTCGTAATAGCAATAGACCAGAAACCAATAAAGCTATCAGGCTCACAAATTTATCCAGCATCAACTTGTCCGCCCCTGTAGCTCAGACGGGAGAGCGCTGGGCTTCAGACCTCACTCAGTGTGGCAGGCTGGGTTCGAGTCGCTTCGGCACTCGCTATTTGTCCCTGACTAGGATGGCCTGCGGCTGGTGGCAGCGGTGGCACTCGTCGCACACGCACAGGTCAGGTGACGCCAGATGGCGGGGCGGACCTTGTCCAATGTCCAGGTATGTTCGGGTACGCAAAACTTTCGCTTCTAAATTCTGCCGTTTACCAGGAATTGCGAGGTCTGATGGTTGGGCCTGGGCCTGCGCAACAAGCTCTGCTTAGCGCGGAACATGACCTCGAAAATGTGTTCACTTAAGTGATTCGGACTTAATTTACAAGAAGTATTTCAAACTGAAAAAGTCGAGAACTTCTTTTATGATACTGCAAATTCGGTGACGTCACAATCTAAGAGTTTGATGAAAACTAAGTTAAACGTAAAATAAGCCGTACAAGTCTAGGCATTATACACACTCAAAGAATACCACACCGCTAAAAAGTATCACACCACTTTTGCTGCACAACATTTCTTGGATTTTAAAACGTTTGTGACAACAGTATCCACGTCTCGACTGAGGAGCAAGAGCCAAGATTTGCCCACCTTCGGCTGAGACGCGCGTCAATGGTGAGTTGAATCAATAATATATGGCGCGTTAATTGCAGGGAAATAGGGGAACGGTAATCTAACCATCGATCCATAAGAGGTTATAATTTAACAATAAGGTTACCCTCCGCTATATAGGATACCAATGAGATACCCATTACCATCAGCAACATATGGTCTGCAGGGCAGCGTCATGGATTTGTGGGGGGGGGGGACAAACCAAAGGCAAGGGACCCACTTGAGAAAAAGATCCCTGCTATTTTCGTGGGTGCCTCGTCAAAAATATTCCCGACTGCCTTTCTAGAGGCTTTCTAGGAATAAGTTGTGGTTTTAGAAGTCTCATCTGAAGTATCCCATGAACAGCTTTCCCGGTTATTGTCCTAGGGGCCTACATATGTGGAGTCTATATCGGTTGTCTTCTTAGGGGCATCTTAGGAGCTTGTCTCGGCTGTCTTTTCGCGGTCTTCTTGGTGCTTGTGTCGGTCATCTCTTTAAGGGATATTTGGAGATTGTGTAGGTTGTTTTAGGGTTTTATTGGAGTTTGCCTCAATGGAACTTGTCACGTTTATCTTTGTAGGTGCCTCCTCGAACATTTACTATTTGTTATTTCAAGAAGCGACTCGAAACTCATTCCAATTGTCTATTTATTTGGGAACTGCTCAGTATTTATGTATATTTGCGAGGGGCCTCCCTTTATTTTTATGGGGCCTCTTTAAAGGGAGATAATCACCCTTTCCACAAAAATGGAGTTAGCACCTGAAAACGATAGACGAGGCCAAAATATGATGTAAATTCATCACATTTTGCATATAAACATTCCTACCGAAAGATATTGGCAGTTTCCTACCGATAAGCGATCCACGCTTATATCGGTCGGTACTCAGCATGTACTTGGTAACGAATTCAGTAAATTGGCCTCCCTACGCATTGTTATTTATCATGAAGGTATGCAATATGTTTCCTGCACTCTATCTGTTGCGAATATGTGCCAACAAATTTATGAACAGTCAACAATAATTGGAAAAAAGTGCATTGACATCGGCAGTTTAGCTTGGCATCGGCTGGCATATTTCCCAAGTGTATACAGCTGGCGGGCGTGTTTGGAAATATCAACCACTTAGGGAGACATAAATAAGTCAGCCAAAAATATAGGTATTGCTTCTTTTTTTTCTTCTTTTTTTTTTTTGGGGGGGGGGGCATCGTACATACTTGGTTCTCCAATACATCTTCGGGTTTTGAATTTGTTTGAAAATTTTGATTTTGGGAAATTGTTCCCCAAAAAATGATTTTGTGGTTGCTATTTCCGAACACACCCGCCAGCTGTATACGCTTGGGAAATATGCCACCGGCCGGCCGGTGCCAAGCTAAACTACGGCGACCTATTTAGTGTAGGCGATTTGTTTACAAGCGCCCATTCAACAACGTTGAACAGATTGATGCAAAAGCGCCAGATGTTACGCTTTACAATAGTGGAGGGAAATACCGATCATTAATTCTCCCAAACTTCCAACTTTGAATAAGGGAATAATTGTATTGAATTCTTAAATTTAGATAACATTTTAATACCATAATGGTAGCTAAATAAATTGCTGCTAACAAAATCAAAAGGTGATTATCTCCCTTTAAGTCCGGGGCGCAATATTTGCCCGCCCCCTGCCCCTCCCCGCTGTGGCGCCGCCCCCTGATGTTATGCTACGAAATGCTTTGCGTAGCAGTTAAGTTATTGGAATATTTTTCGGTAGTACGCTACGAAATACTTCAATAAAGCCCAGGCTACACTGCGTGATCGTTCCGGAAAGTACTCACGGTTTTTGCAAGTTTGCGTCTTTTGCGTACCGTTTTTTGACACCGTCCGGGATTTGCGTAGTATAGTGTTGAAATGGTAATGAGACTTATTCTTTTGATGAATACGCATCACTGCTTGAGTACTCAGGCTTAAAAGTAGTCAGGGATACTTTTAAGCCTATTTTATGGGTCAATACTCAGTAGTTTAGGCTCCAGAGGTTACGATATGGCATTTTCTTTAACAAAAAATCGTGACTAACTTTTTATCGGTTGAACATAGGGCAATAATTTTGGCACCATCGTGTTTGTCTCGTCAATGCACTTCGAAAAATATGAATGGTGTTCTGGTTAGGTCAACTTCAAAATTTGACCTCAGGTCAATGTCATTTGGTGACCCAGGTATGTCATGTTGCATTTGGGGCGATGCATCTGGACGAGACAAATACATTGGTGCCATTCGCACGTCTCTATCTATATTCTATCAAGAGTTATTGACAATACAGATTGCCGGCGATGCGCCACCAACTGTCTCAGACTACGCAATCTTGCAAAAACCAGAAAAAAAGTTCAAAACTCTGAACTTTTTTGCGTACTTGCGTACTTGCGTTATTGCGTCTTTTGCAGAATTGCGTACTTCCGTGCTGCGTCTTTTGCAAGTTTGCGTGATATTTCATGCGGACTTTGCGTACTGTTCCAGTGTAGCTCAGTCAATGCATTTTATATCAGCTGAACATTTTTAGACTACGCAAAAGACGCAAACTTGCAAAAACCGTGCGTACTTTGCGTACTATCACGCATAGTGTAGCCTGGGCTTTACGCTACGGAACGATTTCTTGAGCTACGTGTTACCAAAAAAACATACCGTAGCGTAACGTAGGCCATCACTGCAGTTGCCATGATCCTGCCGGTGGTGGTAAGGTACTTACCATGATCATGCCGGTGGTGGTAAGTTATTTACCATGATCCTGTCGGTGGTGGTAAGTTACTTACCATGATCCTGCCGGCGGTGGTAAGGTACTTACTTACCACGATCCTGCCGGTGGTGGTAAGGTACTTACCATGATCCTGCCGGTGGTGGTTTGGCCAGAGATCAGCTCTCCAGCCCAGTCTTTGGCTTCCGACACGAAGCTGCCCTCAAACTGGGGCTTCTGCCCCACCGGCAGTACGGCCGCTTTGGGCTCCTTGGCGCTCTGGGAGTACTCTGCCCTCGGCTTGGGCCGGCAGCAGATGAAGGTGACGGCCCTCCATATGAGCACCGTCAGAATGCCGGCCACGAATGTACAAATGGACGACACCAGGAAACACCACCACTTGCGCTCCTTCAGGCACTCGGCGTCGGTCAGCTGCTCGTACGTCATGGCCGCCGTTCAGGGGCAGACGCAGCCACAGGCCCACAGACACAGACAAACACGCGTCGATAGCGTCACATGACGTGCACGATCCCTGAACGTCAGCAACGTCAGCAACGATGTCAGCGTGTGCGGATGGTAACGTCAGTGACGCGAGTGACGGTAGTGACTGTAGCGGAGGTGGCGGAGGTGGCGGTGGCGGCGTCTCGAGGAGGCGGCGTCTCACAGACTGCCGCCGCGCAGCTGAGCTGCCCGGTCGATACGCACGGCGCATGCGCAGACAACAGACGGCCGACGTCGCCGACGAACGGTCACGGCGACGTCGGATTCGATTTTACGCCGCTCCTGCCGCCGCCGACGCCGACGTCGGCTCCGACGCTTTGTTTCGCCGGCTCATTTCTCGCCGCTGCTTTAATTCTCAGCTGCATCATCTTTGGATGTTGCAACACTGACACAAGCACAGGGGCGTCGACACGCGAGAAAAAAACTGGTGCGACTTTTTGCTCAGGGGGGGGGGCGGCACCACTGGCGGATCCAGCCTCCCAATATGGGGGGGGGGGCTAATTTCACTGGGGCCTTCCGGGCCCCAGGGGCCTCCATATGACCTAAAAGGAAACATCATTTTCTCCCTTTGCGGGTCTGGGTTATTTTTTTTTGTTCGCTATGCTATTCTTACGTGTAAGGACAAGTGTCAATTAAGTGCAAAAATAAAATTGATGGATATTTGCCTCCAAATATCTCATTTGTTTATTTTACATGCTATTTTCTATATAAATTAGTTATTTGCTTATACCTTTTTACTGAATAAAGCTAGAAGGGCACGGTAAACGTCATGTTGTTATCATCGTGACCTTGACCTAAGGTCAAGGTGACGGCGCAAGGTCACCTTTCCAAATTTGACCTACACGACGATGTTATATAGCTTTGAACTTGTCTTGAAGATAGGAATTCATTGGTATTAAAATAATTGCGCAATCGTTGATAAAGCAAACTGAGACATTTTCGGGCTTTCTTTACACCGAGAAGGAAGTTATGAAGTTACTATTCGACATTCAAATTCAAATTAATTTAACAGTTGCCATTGACGATCAGGCGTTATTTAAGCACAATCGAATTCCTCGCAACAATACAAGTTTTAAGATATATAACATCGCCACATAGGCCACAATTGGAAACCTAACCTTGCACCTTGACATTAACCTTAGGTGAAGGTCACCAAATGCTAGAAAGAGGTCATAGTGCATATCATTCAACGCGTCTTGACGAAAATAACAAAATCGTGTCCATTTTACCTTTTAATCTTTATTCAGTCAAAAGTTATTGGGGAATAACATCTGTCACAAAAAGAACATGAAATTACCAAATTTAGCACATTTGAAGACAAATAACCATCAGTTTTATTTTTCCTGTTTGAACGACACTTCTTTACACTTAACATGAATAGAGCAAAAATAGGAAATATATTTGGCTTGGGTATCCAAAAAAGATTTAAAAAAATATTAACTTTGAAATTTAATGTCAAGGTCATCAAATGTCAGATGGAGGTCATCCTGCAGAGCATTCAACTCTTGATGAAAACAGCAAAATGACGTTTACCGTTTACAAGTATGTGAATAAATAACCTTCTGCTCATGTTACATCTTAATTAAACTTGAAATCGGCATACAAAATTACATTAATATATTTCGACTTGCGTCATCTTCAGAATGTTCATCTCAACACCAAACAAAACAAAAAACAATTCCCTGGTACAAATGCGTGCGTCAATGCGCGAAGATCCTCATTATACAGTTATATACACGATATCCAATAACCAATCCACACAACACGACACAGTTATACGGTGCCTACAGTGTATGGGTGTAAGCCTGATGCTCATATACACATTTATACACCGGCAGAAAATCATCACTATACAGTTGTGTACATGATATATAATACATAGTACACACGACACAGTAATCCAGTGACTTACAGTGGAGGGGTGTAAGGAGGTGGGTGGAGGAGGGGCCGCGACGATGTTTGTGTATTCAAGCAGGGCCGCTGATTTCTAATTTCAATGGATTCTGCTATCTTTAGGTCTGCAACATCTTTACATACCCGTTTTTGGTGTGAATGACCTCGATGTTATGCTGCTAGTGGGGTGTATCCGTGTTACGTGGTCTCCAAGTGGGGTGTTGCTAGTTTTATTTTACGCGTCTCTGAGATGCTCATTGAAACGATCACGGACACGTCTTTTTTACTCACCTATATAGGCAGCAGGTTTTTCATCGCACAAGTTACAAGTGATTTTGTATACGGCGTTTTTGGTGTGACAGCAACCAGGCAGTCCCGCTTCACACGTGTTGCATCTTTTAGCACCGGCTGGGCAGGGTGGACTGTCAAGGGCTGACCTGATCACGTGTTGAGCCAGTATTTTACCACTGGACCAAGCCACACGTGCTTTCAAACCCGAAGATCGTACTGCACCATCCACCCGTCGTGCTAGTGTGTCATCTATATATGGCAGAGATATGTATGTTGTGTCGTTTAAAAAAAAACGAAAAACGACACAACAAACATATCTCTGCCATATATAGATGACACACTAGCACGACGGGTGGATGGTGCAGTACGATCTTCGGGTTTGAAAGCACGTGTGGCTTGGTCAGGTGGTAAAACACTGGCTCAACACGTGATCAGGTCAGCCCTTGACAGTCCACCCTGCCTAGCCGGTGCTAAAAGATGCAACACGTGTGAAGCGGGACTGCCTGGTCGCTGTCACACCAAAAACGCCGAATACAAAATCACTTATAACTTGTGCGATGAAAACCCTGCTGTCTATATAGGTGAGTCAAAAAGACGTGTCCGTGATCGTTTCAATGAGCATCTCAGAGACGCGAAAAATAAAACTAGCAACACCCCACTTGGAGACCACGTAACACGGATACACCCCACTAGCAGTAAACATCAAGGTCATTCAAAATTTCGATAGAGAGGGTATGTAAAGATGTTGCAGACCTAAAGATAGCAGAATCCATTGCAATTAGAAATCAGCGGCCCTGCTTGAATACACAAACATCGTCGTGGCCCCTCCACTGTAAGCCACCGGATTACTGTGTCGTGTGTACTATTTATTATGTATCATGTACACAACTGTATAGTGACGATTTTCTGCCGGTGTATAAATGTGTATATGAGCATCAGGCTTACACCCATACACTGTAGGCACCGGATAACTGTGTCGTGTTGTGTGGATTGTTTATTGGATGTCGTGTATATAACTGTATAGTGAGGATCTTCGCGCATTGACGCACGCATTTGCACCAGGAAATTGTTTTTTTGTTTTTGTTTGGTGTTGAGATGAACATTCTGAAGATGACGCAAGTCGAAATATATTAATGTAATTTTTTATACCGATTTCAAGTTTAATTAAGATATAACATGAGCAGAAGGTTATTTATTCACATACTTATATTCATCATGCTCAAATATGTCATAGCTCGCCTACAACAACTTTACCGTTTACCGTAGTTTTATTCAGTCAAAAGTTATTAGATAATATAATATTAAAAAAAAAATATAAAATAGCATGTAAAATGATAAAATTTGAAATATTTGGAGGCAAATATCCCTCAATTTTATTTTTGCACTTAATTGACACGTCCCTACACGTAATAAAAGCATAGTGAAAAATTAGGAACAAGTTTGAGAAAAGGTATCCAAAAAAGTTGTACAATTTCGCAAATGCACTAAATTTTGAAATGTTCGAAAATGGGGAAAAAAATCAACATCTCCATGTTATAAAACAGCTCATTGCCATTATAATGACATATAATAAATTTATATTGCTTCATAAATTCTCCGCTATATGGGCTCACAAAGATGGACATGCACCGTGACCTTATAAAAATGTCCGATGCAATATCTCCTGAACCACTGCTTGCATTGCAATACAACTTTCACAGCTCACTTTAGCGCCCCAGGTTACCCCATATACCAATTTTGGCCATAATCGGTGGCATGACGGTGTCATTTTGGACTCTGTTTTTTTGTCGATTTGTCGTGGAATGCCCCAGCTATACAAAGA
The DNA here is from genome assembly GCA_036785665.1 of Chirona hameri. Lineage (NCBI taxonomy): Eukaryota > Metazoa > Arthropoda > Thecostraca > Balanomorpha > Balanidae > Chirona > Chirona hameri. Next base: position 251,239 of record JAXIVJ010000261.1, on the reverse strand, counting down.
AGAACATTGGGATTTTTTAATTGAACCTAATTACCCTACTTAATACTAGTAGACGTATTCCTCACAACATAGGTACCTATGTAAGAAAATTAACTCACGGCGCTCCTCTGCCACCCAGCAGGCAGCAGGAGATCAAAGGCTGCGACGCGCGCAACGTGTAAAATTATAATTTACATTGGTTGTGAATCACTCCAAAAATGTCGTGCTCTCTGTCGAGGAAATGAGGTGGCATGTCATGAGACCAACTATACGACTCGTGGATGGTAGGTTCCACCAGTTCTCATAAATAAATGTTAAAAATGTAACAATGTATTCAACAATAACACCAAAATACAAACATTACTAGCAGAGATCACGCAACGTACTCGGCTGTACCCCCCCCCCCCCCCCCCCCCCCTCCCCTCACGCAACGTACTCGGCTGCACCCCCCTCATGCAACGTACTCCGCTGTACTCCCCCTCACGCAACGTACTCGGCTGCCTCCAGCGTCTTTGCCGTCCGTACTATCACTCGGCTTCCTCCAGGGCCTTTGCCGCCCGCACTATCACTCGGCTGTCCCCAGGGCCTTTGCCGCCCGCACTATCACTCGGCTGCCCCCAGGGCCTTTGCCGCCCGCGAAACAGCGCGTGGCAGCGTCGCCGTTTCGCGGATGTCCAGCACGAAGTGCTGTAAAAAGAAGTATAGTGGGCGGCGGGCGTTACGACGCACTCTTTGGGCGAAGACTACATGGGCAATGGTCCACAAGAGCAGGGCACTGGCGAGACTGCCAGCTTCGCCGACCTCCAGCTCCTCCACGGTCACACAGTACGAGCTGCCAGTGGCCGGCTCCACTCTCGGCTGCTCCGCTGTCTCCCCCACCAGAGACGAAAGGTCGCTGTCGAGTAGATCGATGATAGCCTCTATGGCCTCGTCTGAAAAGTAGAGTTGTGGCGTTATTCACGCGAAAAAGCAGCGCCGTCGTTTCTGGCACAGGTGTTGGGGCATCTATTAACCACATTTTGTGGAGAGAAAAAAAAATACTCCGGGTCATCTCAGGTCAGGTCACCAGACCAGGTCACGTGACCCCACATCCAAAAAAGTTCGCTGTCGTACCACAGCCAAAGTTTTTGACCGATCAGTTTCAAACTTACAGGGTGTCATAGGGTTACGAGTATCTATAATTTGTATCTCGGATTTTTGATATCGGTGACCTGGGGTCGGGTCAATCTCGTGACCTCCCCATTATAAGTCAATGGGGAAATATTCAAATGCTTCCTATTCCGAGGATATTAATATGACCTACTTGGGTCACTGCTTGACCTTGACCTGAGTTCAATTTTTTTATTGCCCTAAAATGGTCAACATGAATATGATTCGACGCGCCTTGACGAGACAAACACAATGGCGTCAACAGTATTTCTTTATCTTCATTAGACAGCAAGTGATTGCGAAGAACAACCTGTAGTGTAGTGGCATTTGGAAGCGGTCAGCGGTCGTTCCTACATAACAATACAAAATTATGAAAAAGTGGAGGTCATGCCACCCCCGTTTCCTATTCCTACTATGAACCGTATGCCTTTGTAAACCCGCCTGTCGTCTGATAAAATATGTACTCGTACCTGACGCCTGACGTTTTTCTTTCTTGAAGAAGCCCACCAGGGTGGGCTGCACCGACCGTGTCATCACTGTATCACGGTAACCTACGACATTTACGATACATCTTGCTTTCAATTGCCGTCCCGTCGGCAGAGACTGCGAGGACAGCTAGAGGGCCGCACACCAGTTTGACCACATCCGTAACGTTGACGTGGGATAAACTTATAAAGAAAATGCAGCAGATGTTTATCGCCGTCAGTGCAGCAGCGGACCCAGAACGGGAGTTTCGGGGGGAATTCCCAAAAGTCTCACATCATTCTGAAAACTCATCGGATTTCGCTTGCTTGTGCATTGAAAGCTGCATTAAAGCAAACTTGCTTTAGTAAAATGTGCTTAGATTTGATTATATATCAGTAAATGTGTCAATTTTGCGCCGATTTCAGGCGTTTTTTTTCTTTGGGGGTGGGGGGGGGGGGGCTGCCCATTTTGCCCAACCGTAGATCCGCCACTGCGACAGTGCGCCATTTTAACGACGACGCGCCAAGCAGACAACTGCCCCCACATGTACTGCTACCAAGGCTTTCCATTATATCTCATACAACATTTAATGGAAAAAGGAAAAGGAAGAAAAAGAAAGGTATATGATACTGCTATAAAGGCAAAGCTATATAATAATAATACTTATGACATGCTATAAAAGAAAACGACACAAAATGAAAGTGACATAAGGAGGCTTTCATATTTTATATAACTTGTTGTGAAGAAAATTGAAAGAGCTAATTTTTAGGGAAACTTCTGCTCACCAAAATTGGGTGGGCGCCGCCACCCCGCCACCCGCCACCCCACCCCCCCCCCCCCCCCCCCCTGGCCCAGATGTTGGAGGGGGAAAGCGCCCCCGCTGCCCCCTGTTCCCGGGCCCCTGCCGGTAGTTGTCAAGTTTGGGGAGCGTTCAGGGGCGCAGCCAGACCTTCGGCAAGGGGGGCACGACATCCCCAGAAACCCCTCGGCTAAAGCCCCCCCCCCCAAAAAAAAAAACGAAATGGTATCTCCTCGGATTTAGGCCTCTATATTTTGCAGAGGTCCTACATTATCGAGAGAGAAAAAAACGTCGGACAGACCCATGTTGAACAGACCCCATGCGTAGATTGACTGATAAGTACGTAGTCTGATACAAAATAATGTGCGGCAACTGACTCCCTTTGGCACCATGTGAAGTATTAACACGCGCACCTACGTGGGGTGCGGATATCCGCCCATCAGAGGTTTTCGTAAATATTGGGAAAACGGCGGTGTGTAGCGCCACCAAACTTAGCATAGCTCTTTGGGCATCAATTATCCACATTTTGTGTAATTTTGTATCTCGAGTCATCTCAGGTCAGGTCACCAGGTCCTGTTAAGTGAACCTACCTCCAAGGGCAAGGTTTGGAAGTTAAGTGGCCCCACCTCCAAGCAAGTTTTTGAAAGTCGTGCCAAAGCCATGTACAGTGATTGACCGAGCGGTTTCAAACTCACAGGACTTAATTAGGCCATAAGTACCTACAATTCGTTTATCTTGGGTTTCTAATATCGGTGACCTAAGGTCAGATCCAGGGGCGCAGACAGACCTTCGTCAAGGGGGGGGGGGGGCACAGCATCCCGAGGGGCCCCCTGGATCAAAACCACACTCTCCCCCCCCCCAAAAAAAAATGGCGCGAAATGGTATATCCTCGGATTTGGGCCACTATATTTTGCCGGGCCCCTAAATCGTCGCAACAAAAAAGTCGGACAGGCCCATGTCGAACAGAACCTATGCGTAGTTTGACTGATAAGTTCTTAGTCTGATAAAAAAAAATGCGGCAACTGATCCCTGTTGGCACGATGATGTGAAGTATTAAAGGAAATAGTTCACCTTCAACATGGGGTTTTTAACTGAAATAGCAGTTTTGTAGCCCGTGTTGAGAAATCCTTATCTGTAACTTTTCTTGGCTGAAAAGACTCTCCAGCCGAAGATATTTGACTTCTTGGCGAAGGAATGCGGCGCATATATGATATACCGTACCGTCTGAGAGTGCCAGCACTGGTCTGAGCATGCGCAGACTAATAACGCACACCATAACATTAATAATTTACGACCTTCTGTCCTGAATTGGCGCGATGTAGGACCATTTTTGAAAAGAAAAAAAGAAACTGTATTAAAAAATATAATAAAATCGTGTTCTGAAAAAAATTCCGAAGGTGAACTATTTCCTTTAACACGCGCACCGACTTGGGGGCAGATATCCGTCCCCTGAGGTTTTTGTAAATATTGGAAAATGTCGGCACGCAGCGCCGCCAAACTTGGCGTAACTCTTTGAGGAACAATCACCCAAATTGCAATTTTTTATCTCGAGTCATCTCAGATCAGGTCCACAAGTCACGTTAAGTGATCCCACCTCCAAGCAAGTTTTTGAAAGTTTGTGGTCGTGCTAAAGTGATCGACCGAGCGGTTTGAAACTCACAGGATTAATTTAGACCATAGCCCATAATTACCTACAATTCGTATATCTCGAATTTATAATATCGGTGACCTAAAGTCAATTCGATTTGGTAAACTTCCATTATAAGTATATGGAGAAAATGAAAACACGTAGAAATCCACAGAAAACGCTTAATATTGACCATTTTTCACAAGCTACCTACACCATTCTTGTGCCAAATGCAAAGATCCAAGTTACATTTTTGTTATGTGACCTCTACGAGGTCAACTCAGGTGACCCAAGAGGTTGCGTGTGTTTTTTCTTCAATAACTCTTTGCCAAATGAAGGTAGAGTAATGGAGTTAGTTATCAACATTGTGTTTCGCTCGTCGAGGCACGTTGATTGATGTAAAATTCGAACTTGATCTGACCTTGACCTGAGCACAGGACAGTTCAGTTGTCGAATATGACCTAACTAGGTCATGATCATCCGATATACCATTCCACACTGCCATGCCAACCACCATGTCAAAGGCTCTACTAAGGTCGACGGAGGTGACGGGGACGACATGTCCCGCGTCGATCCGGCGCGTCATCCATTCCACAGCGTCGACCAGGGGCGGATCCAGGATTTTCTAAGGCAGGGGCTTCAGGCCTGAGGGCGGCATATTTCCTCGGTGACGGGGGCGGCAGGGTGCCTTCCGAGGGCGGCATAATGCCTTCCGAGGGCGGCGATGTACCTTCCGAGGGCGGCATAATGCGTTGTGAGGACGGCAAGATGTCTTCTGAGGGTGCCAGGGTGCCTTCCAAGAGTGCTACGATGCTGTTGGTAGACGCAAGGGCGCCCTGGCGGCCTCCCGAAAACGCTACGGCGCCTTCGGCGCCGGCAAATCCTATACAAAAATTGCGCCGTTTTCTAAGGCAGGGGGCTTCAGCCCCTACGGCCCCCCCTGGATCCGCCACTGAGTAACGAGCAGTTTGTAAACTTATGCATTTCTTGAATAAATGGAATAAATGAGGATACAAAATTGCAGTTAGGATGGTGTCATGCAAGATAACTATAACTAACAGGTAGGTCGGAGGTTTGAATCAAGCCCAAGAAATGGCAGTAATATCATGAGTCATTTCTGGCGCTGGAGTGACGTTTGTTAAACTGCGTTGTTTACCTGTGTTTTGCCATACGCTCTCGGGGAGCGTCTTGCGGTGTGGGGACGAGGTTGCGCTGCTTGAATTAATTCATGCTAACTTCTTGAAATTGTTAACGTTCATAGACACATATACACAGTAAAATCCTCATGATAATTGATTAACCAAGACGCGTTTCGTATTGATACTTAGCTATCCAGTTGTTCCGCAATCCAGACATGTTGATACGATTGCACATTTTCTGAAACATGCTAATGTGATAGTAGGTAACAACTAACAAGTGAGACTGGGAAGAACAAGATAAATTATAAAAGAAAGCAACATGATCACAGGCTTGTCTACAAGATACCATGCAAGAGATGTACAAAGCCATATGGTGAAACTGGAAGTTGGAAGAAGTTTGAACACCAGGCTAATGGAGCACAGGAAATAATTGAAATATCAGAAACCCAAAACAATAGTGAAACATGGTCATGATTCATGAATGTGGAACTATACCCAGTTGGGAAGGTGCAAGGAGTATTAAAGATAATATAGACGAGAAAACAAGAATTACGCTTGAAGCTGCAGTGCTTGAAGTCAGCATTTATGAATCCGAAGGGCGAAGACTGGAAGAATAACTATCTGAAATTGCTTCATTTTGTTTTCTCAATACATAAATTAGATGTCTAACATGTGATTGCTTTGCCTGATGCCTTTTAGGAGACTAATAGGTGAAACAATACCATGTGATGTGAATGAACTTTGAATGTATGTTTGCAGTGTCAATCATCTATTGTTTTGTATGTCCTATTTTTAATGACCAACTGAAGAAGTATCAATATGAATTATGAAGCGTGTCTTGGTCAATAAATTAATATGATGAGTTGACTATTTATTCTTGAAACACTCGGGCGGCTAAATAGTGTATGAAGAAGAAAAAAACATCAATACTTTTTCTGATATTGTACCTATTATTGTATCAAGTATGATACACAATATTAGCTTGAGCACATCCGTGGGTGGATAGGATAACGATTCTAGAATATATTTGAGGAGGATTTAAGCTATCCTTAGTTTTGTATTCCTGTATATAAGGAGGTTATCAGTTAACATATTATCCTGGTTACAATTAATGTGTGCTATGACTACCATTTACTGCCAAGTGCCACTCCGGCACTTACATTCTGACACCATCACCTATCCACATTCATCAACCATTTTGAGCATCTGTGATTTGAGCCATTGTGATTTCCATATTTCTTACAAACATGTACTAGCTGCTACTCAAATCATTACTGATGTGATATTCTCCATTCTGATCTTTCCACACCACGTTTATGCATGTTTGGTGCTTATTAGTGCTGGTAAACATCTACTATGGACATTTGTATGCTATGATATGTCAATGTCAGTATTTAGTTCATTATGTTAGTGGGGGGGGGGGGGGGGTAGGAATGTGTATGTGTGTTGTGAATGTGTTCCCACCTAGATGCATGTGTATGTGTTTGAATGAATATAATGAATGTGTATGTGTTTGTGAATGTGTATGTGTTTGTGAATGTGTATGTGTTCGTGAATGTGTTCCCACCTACAATCCTCATGCATGTGTAATGTGTATGTGTTTGAATGAATATAATGAATGTGTATGTGTTTGTGAATGTGAATGTGTTCCCACATAGTACCCTATTCCTCAGGAACACAACATAATGTGTGCATTATATTGTTGTGGTGGTGGGGGGGGGGGGGGGTAAAATGACCCCCCTCTAACCAGACTGGTTATTGATTTGACACCGATTGAATCGATTGGACTTGTTCAATCAAAATTCCTTGAGAAAAAAATATTCACCACCAGATCTTTTGATTCATGAATCGTGATCGGACAAAACCCTGCATCAAATCAAGGCTGATTGAATCAAAAGATTTAATGATTCTTAACGATTCAAGTACACTGGTAAGTTGTGCAAATACATGCAGATTGCAATCCCAGTGGCTACATTCATTTATACTGAAATAGTATTGCTGTAACAATGTTTTAATGATCATATATATCTATGTTTCAATTTGTATTTATTTGACATACATTCACCACAAATATTTAAATGTTGAATGAGACGTGAATCAATGAAAATATATTTTGTATTCTTTCAATCGGAAAGAAACAATTCTGAAAAAATAGTGAATCCAACGGTGATTGGATCATTCAGATTCCAAAGTAAATCATGATTGAATCGTTCCAAAAAAGTTGAATCAATAACTAGTCTGCTTGCAACTAGAAAAATAGAGGGCTAGAAAGACGCGAACAAAGCGTTTGAAAGCTCTTAACAAGGCCATTCGACGTTACTTCAGGTATGCTTTGGCTCAGGTCAATAATGAGGTCACCAAAGGTCAAATTTTCCAAGTATAGGACTTTGCTACAGAAACCCCCCAACATATCTTGGGAACTATGATAGCTAGGAACGAACGGAAAAGGCAACCGAAAGCTCATTAAAAATTAAATCGGCTGAGTGTTATCAAATTAACAAAAGCTCAGGTCCATAGTTTAGGCCCCAGAGGTCACCAAAGGTCATGTGGGCATTGTTTTCCCAAAACGCTTTCATAAATACCGTTGTATTGGTTAGATATATAACAATGATTTTAACACTATCGTGCTTGTCTCGTCAAGGCGCTTCGAACCATGGTAATGGTGACCTAGTTAGATCAACTTCAAAATTTGACCTCAGGTCAAGGTCATTTGGTGACCAAGGTAGGTCATGTTGCATATGGTGCGACGCGACTCGACGAGAAAACACAGTGGTGTCGTTTGCACGTCTCTATCTTTATTATATCAAGAGTTATTGGCAAAAAATGCTGGTGACCTGAGATGACCTCAGCTCACCTTGCAGATGTCACAGAGCAACAATTGCACCCGATTCATCAATAATGAGCTAAAATAGTATGATTATTTAAGAATTGGCCTGATCTAATGCATTTTCTCTGAATAGGAAGCATTTGTATATTTTTCCATTTACTTATAATGGGAGGTCACGAAATTGACCTGACCTTAGGTCACCGATACAAAACATCCGAGATATACGAATTGTAGGTACGTATGGCCTTATGCAATCCTGAAAGTTTCAAATCTCTCGGACAAACACTGGCTTTGGCATGACCACAAACATTTTGGGAGATAAGATCACTTGACGTGATCAGGTGACCTGACCTGAGATGACCTGCAGTTAAAACTTTCAAAAAATGTGGGTAATTGATGTCCGAATAGCTGTGCCGAATTTGGTGTTGCTGCGCAGCGCCGTTTTCTCGCTATTCCCGAAAAACTCAGGGGTGGGGGGTTCAAAATGACCCCCACACCAACAGGGCGAGGGTTTACATGCTTACCTTTGGCCAATATTTAGGCGCATTTCAGACACTCTTGAGGCTTAAAAGTGGGCATTCCCATAAACAGAATAAAATGAACTTAACAGCTGTACCAAAAACACATTCTATTTACCACCCGGTGACCGAGATTTTAAGGTCATAAGTTGGGTTAGTTTATGTGTTAAGTCAATGGTGAAGGGAAAACTTCAAGCCCACGCTACGTCATGTCACGTGACGCTACCAAATCCTCTCCGTTGGGGGTCGGTGTCATGCAGCTCCAGCAGCTGCGCCGCCCTAAAACCAAACCCACCCACGCTTGTCGCTTGCAGGCATGTATATCTCGGGACTTCCATTCTCAAATCCATCCTGGCATTCTAAGTTTGATCACCAGCGCCGGCCGCCCCCCCCCCCCCCCTGACGTGTGTCACATGATGCCCCGATATCAGCTGACCACATCCGCCGGCGGAGCCTCACGGATTTAGCATCTGGTGGCAGTGACCAGGGGCGGATCCTGGGGGGGGAGGGAAAGGGGCCATGCCCCCCCCCCCCCAAAGGTCCTAAAACTATGAGTCTCCCCCTCCAAACGGTCGGACGTACAGTTGTAAAAATGGCCTTTGAATCAGTCAAAATCCAGCTATCCACAGTGAAAACTTGAAAATTTATCGCCGCTTCGCGACATGACACAAAATTCGCAATTCGCAATATTATAAGCAAAATTCAAAATTCCCATAATTATAAGCATTTGAAAATGGGAAAATGAATTCATCAAATGTCTGGCAGAGGCTCTCCTTGGCGGTACCTAATTGCTAGCCCCAGGGCCCGCTCCCTCCATACAATATTAACTTTCAAGCGGGCTACATGCATAGGCGTACACAAGGGGGGGGGGGGGGGGGGGCAAACGGGGAAATTCCCCCCCCCCCTGAAGGCCTGTACCTGCCCCCTTTGGTCGAAAAAAATGGATGTTTTTTTTATTTTTTAAAGACAAAAACGTTGAAAATATGCCCTTTTAAATATATAGTGGGCCAAATCCGGTGAGTTTTTTTTTGGTGTGGGTACTTAATGCCCCCTGAGCAAAAATGTCCCCTTCCTGGAGCGAGTCCTGGGTACGCCACTGGCTACATGTTTAGCTAGTCTGCCGAGTTCGGAAAAAAAGGCGACGCGAACGCAAAGACGCGGACATCGGCTCCCGGAAGCTGCTCCAGCGATGCCCAATTTGCTGGACCGAAGAGCCTAATAGTGGGACCAGGCCAGGATCATCTCCCCAAGCCATCTCGCCCCAGGCTCCTCCAGATCCACAGGGACCATTTATGCGCGGAGAAGTCGTTCTGCCTCTTGCTGCTTTTAAACCGTTTGCACTGTTACCAGTTGTTTGTTACAGTTCCGTGTATATGTAATGTATACAGTCATGGGCGTCGGCGGCGGGGGGGGGGGGGGGGGGGACGGGGGGGACGCGTCCCCCCAGTTCAAAAATCAGGGGGGGACGTCCCCCCCCCCAAGAAAGCAGACTTGCTTTTTTGCTGAATTCGTTCCAAAGGATATGAAACTGAAGACAAAATAAAAATAAATAAAAAAGTAAATTTATTCTTAGCGCAAAATAATGTCATTTTTAACCCTATATCGTTGAGTCCTTTCTTTGTACTTAAAGATGTAGATACTTAATTACTTTGTAGAAAATACAATTATGATATGGCAGCCAAAAGTTGGTACACAAGATTGACTTCTGCTATGATTGAATGTCAAGTTCATCCATTCATTCACCATTCATTCTGAGGCCCTAGATACAATTCAGCCAAGGCAGCGAATTGCGTGACGTCATGGGTACAACCCGTACATCCATCAATATGCTGTGTACAAAACAGCAATCAGTTTTAGACTTTAGTCCCTTTGAGCCGCTGGAATTTATATACACGAGTGCTATAGCCGCATGCTTCATGCTTGGTATAATTTCAATGGTTGAAGAACTCTCTACACTCCATGCTAAGTTTTTGGAAATATATCATAGAAGGGTACTAGCGCTGGGCGATAGCGAAATATGGGGGGGGACGTTGACAGGCGGCCATTCATGATCCAGGCCCCTCACAGCGGCCGAACGCCTGTCGTCCGATAAAATATACGAAACAAACCAAAATAACCAAATAAAACAAACAAACATTGCAGTTGTGCAGAGGACTGCAAAGCTTGAATTTCCATTGGCCGAATCCATGACGTAATGGGACTGAATGGAATCTTTCAGGAGGTAGCAACGGCAACGACACTTCCTAGCGTTGCGTTCATTCATGCGGAAATGTGCGAACGTTGGTTTGCTTGAGTGTGAAAAGATGAAGCGGCAGAGAAAGCTGGATAGTTTTACGGCCTCTGTGTCCCACCCGGTGGACAGTCCGGCTGCAAGCGATGGACGCGGCTCTCGCCCGGTACGACGAGGTGCTGAGTACAGCGGAAGAGCTGGGCGCCGGCCGCACTCACATCGCGGCAAGAGCAGCCGGCCTGCACGCACAGCTGCGCAAGCAGTCCACGCTGCTGGCGCTTCACCTGGCGCGCGTGGTGCTGTCGCCGCTGGATCGCCTCAACAAGGTCCTCCAGGGCTCACGCTGCACCGTGTCCCAGCTCCTGAGCATTGTTTAGCTCACCAAGGAGCTGCTGCAAGCGGAGCGTGACGGGGCCGACAACTCCATCCAGGAGTTTCTGCGAAAGGTGGAGGCGTCCAGCTGCAACACGCCTGTCGCGCTGCCCCGTGAGAAGCGCGTCCCAGCTCGTTTCGCCGGAGCTGGAGAGCAGCACCACGCCAGGGACCTGGCCTAGTACCTGGGTGGGGAGCTGCTGCTGGCGATCGACGCAGCCTGCATGCAACTGGCCGAACGATTCGATCAGGAGGGCATCACAGAACATGCCAAGGTTGAGAAGGCTCTGCTGTCTCGCTGCAACATCACAGAGCTCGACGAGCTGCTGAAGGACAGTCCGTGGAGGGCAGAGGTGTCGGTGGCTGACTTGGTGCCGCAGCTGCAGGTTCTTTACAAACAGAGCCAGCCGGAGAATCTTGACGCGGCAGTAGCCGTGGTGACTGTTCTCGGACAAAGCGCTCGTGCCATGTTCCCCGACGCGGTAAAGCTGATCCGACAACTACTCACCCTTCCAGCGTCGTCTGCGACGGCTGAGCGTAGCTTCAGTGCGCTTCGGCGACTGAAGACGTGGCTACGGTCTACGATGGGACAGGCGCGCCTGAACTCGGTGGCGGTCTGTCACGTTCACCGTGACCGGGTGGCTGCCGTGAGCTCCGACCGGGTGGTCGCGGCGTTCATCAGCCTCAATCCCCGCCGAGAGCGTGTGTTCGGCTCCATGTAAATAGTGATACGGGCGGAACCCGTGAAACCGTCCGAGGAAATCAGGGTTGGATGTTTTCATTTTGCCATTGCTTATTCATCTTCTGCAAGCGACGCATCTCGCTTCAAGACATCTCGTGTAGCGACCTAGTTTAGACGTGCAAATATTTGTTGTCCTGTCGAACATTTTGAATGCGTGGCGTGTGCTTTAACAGTTGACGAAGACAAAAACTAACTTAAGGAAGCTAGTGGTTCGGTATCGTATTTTTAGTACATTGTTTCTGAAAATATAAATCCGATCGTGTTCATAATTGATCTTTTGAACATAAAAAGGTAATTGAGGATACAGATTCGATGATCTTTTATGCTGAATTCATTCCTATATTATCATTTTCGTTCTTCTTGTTGCGTTTGATTTATATCCTGCCATGAAATCAGATAATCGGATTAGATTATGCCGATAATAGTTACCAAGATAAAAATGTACAATTGATGCGGTCATTGACATCCATGCGACATGCGTCCCCACTAGCGGATCCAGGGGGGGGGGGGGCAAAGCAGCCATGGCTCCCAAAAAACGCCTAAAATCGGAGCAAAATTGACACATTTCCTAATATAAAAGAAAATCTAAGCAACTTTTACTAAGCAAAGTTTGTTTTAAATCAGCTATCAGTGTTAGCTATGCAAACTATGCAGCTATGCAAGCGAAATCCGATGAGTTTTCAGCATTGTGTGACACTTTTTGGAATTTGCCCCCCCCCCAAACCCCCCATGCCCCCCAAACCACCGTTCTGAATCCGCCAATGTGCGTCCCCCCCCCCAGTGAAAAATCCGTGGCGACGCCCATGTATACAGTTATTATCATCTATATTACTATTTGATAAGCGTCTGTCTATCTGTCTGTCTGTCCATCCGGCACTGCTCAGTTTATTCAGTTTAGAAGTCCCAGTTAATGCACGTGCTGAATTGGTGCGGATACCTCCATCCCGGAGATGCCATGCTAGCTATGCCGACGCACCGGAGTTGGTGGGGCGGTGATCCCTTGACGGGTAATAGGTAATTATCAGGTGGGTGGCAAGAGGACATGTGACCAAATGGAGGAATCTGATTGGAGGCCCGGATTTGTCTAGTAAACTGGCGCATTGTCTAGTAAACTGGCGCATTGGCTACCGCCATTTCTGACGAACAAATAATGGACTAGTTGCAGGTTACCTAACCCACTACTTGTATGTGTTTGATGAAAAGCAAATGAATAAAACATATTTTCTAGATTGATATTTCACTATAAATTTCCCCGTTTAAAAAAAAATATATGTTTACGTAGTTTGAAATTCTGCTCTCTGATTGGTCGTGGCGTCAGATGGCAATAGTGTAGGCGGTCAAAGTTACTTGAGGTAGTCTTGGGCGGCTCGGCTGCCGCATTTCTTTATAATAAGCTGCCCCCCCCCCACCAATCAAGAAGTAGGGGGGAACATATCATTACCACGCCCATAAATTTATAAAAGGGGCCCTCCAAGAAGTTGACCGAGGGCCCCGAGGTGCCCCCAGCCAGCCTGAGGGGCCCCCTAGGCCGACAGAAGGCCCTCAGTCGGCCTGAGGGGGCCCTCGATATGCTTGAGGGGTCCTCAGCAGCAGACTTGTAAACAATTCACGGAGAATCGACTAACGATTCAAGAATCACATCATTTGACGAAGAATCACAGATGAATCGATTCATTTTGTGCAAACATCAATGTGAATCATGAGTTGAATCATTGACTTTGCGTAGAATCACCAAATGAATCGATTCAAACCGATTATACGAATACAAAATATATGTTTCATATTATACGAAGTAGGTTCTAGGCAGGTACTGTTGGTAGTTCATGTGATGAAACCCTGCCAACAGGGCATTCATGATGCCTGATTTAGGCTATCATACCTATTACCTGTTTATCTACCGAGATCATAATTACCAGGGAGAAGACGGCAGAGCATAACATTGAACACATTACGAGTGCACTATCTGTCTATAATTGCACGTGGACCATGAATCTGAATCAGAGTTGAATTATTGCGCTGAGCCGTGAATCGCTGGTGAATCGATTCACTTTACGCTGAATGGTAATTTGAATCAGAATTGAATCATTGAGGATTCACGGGAATCACTGATGAATCGATTCATTAAAAAATGAATCGTTTACAAGTCTGCTCGGTAGGCCTGAGCAGCCCTCGGTAGGCCTGGCCGTGGGGCCCTGGGTGGGCCGCCTGAGGGATCCTCGGTATGTCTGATGGGGCCCTCGGTAGGCCTGAGGGGTCCCTTGGTAGGACTGAGGGGTCCCTTGGTAGGCCTGAGGGGGCCCTTGGAAGGCCTGAGACTTCAACATGGGCCTGTGCGACGTTTTTTTGTGACTATTTAGGAGCTCTGCAAAATATAGTGGCTTAAATCCGAGGAGATACCATTTCGCGCCATTTGTTGTTGTTGTTAGGGGGGCTTTGGCCGTGGGAGGGGCCCGGGGTTTGTTCCCCCCCCCCCCCCTCCCTCCCCCTCCATCCGAAAATACCACCCACCGTCACTGATACCACCTCCATAACCGCTCTATCCGAACGCGTGCGATTTGTCGGCTGTGATTGAGACCGTCTGGTGAGGAATATAAGGCGGGAAAAGCTACCGCCGGGTGAAAAAAAATACCTTGTTCTATCCTCTATCCATACCCTGGTCATGATTCCACCTGCGAAGTCATTTAGTACCTAAATATTTGTTCCCTAAAAAGCATTGCAAAATCTCCATGTTAAATCAATGGGAGTATCAGCTGACTGCGATTCCTTGGGGCCAACCACACTGGAGGATCCCGGCGATCGATTGCACGTGCGGTGGGAAGTCACGTGACTGAATCCTTACGCCCCTACCTCTATTAAAGTACCTTGGTAATTATGTCCTATGCAGTTCCAGTTCCAGTCCAGTTTATTAAAGGGAAATAATGACCTTTTTCCACAAAAATGGAGTTAGCACTTGAAATCGCCAGACGAGACCAAAATATATTGTAAATTCATCACATCTTGCATGAAAACTTTCCTACCGAAAGATATTTCAAGTTAAAGTTGATAAGCGTTCCACACTTTTAACGACCGGTACTTGCAAGTACTTTTGGTCCTCATCAAACTGCGGGCTTTTCCCGTATTGTTTTTTTACGCAATGGAGTGGAAAATATATTGTGCGTTCTGCTTGTTGTGATTATATGCCCGGCGATCTTCTAAAACTAACAGCGATTGGAAAAAGTGGCAATAAAATCGGAAGCTCATCGATGCACATCAACGGCGGCATAGTTAGTGGTTGCGACCCTCAATTTTTGAAAATAAATTCATTTGTTTTCAACATTAGGAGTATTGTAGAATTTGTCTGTGGCTGTATGCTTTATATTATCATGAAAAAATAAGAATTTTTCCCAAAAAAACTAACAAACAATAACACAAAACTGGCAATTAAATCGGAAGCTCATCGATGCACATCGACGGCGACCTATTTAGCGTCGGCGATTTGTTTGCAAAGCATTGTCATGCTTCTCGGCGCACTTAACCCTTGTGGCGAGTTGTTGCTAGTAGCGCTTTCGTTCTCCATGGCAACCAGGCGTGAGCCAATGAAAAGCCAGAACGTATTCCCTTTCTGGCTTTTGATTGGCTGACGCCTGGTTGCCATGGAGAACGAAAGCGCTACTAGCGTGTGTCCGAGCAGCGCTCAGTTTGGTCGGAAATGTCACAGAGCCTCCAAAAATGCTGCAATCGATGTGAACAATGGTAGGGAAGGGCGAATTTGTCAATGACCTTCATGAAGTACACAAGGTACTTGTTTTGTATTTTTCCCAAACTTACAACTTCGAATTTGGGAATAATTTTATTTAATTCTTAAATTTAAATAAAATAATTTTAAAACCATAGCGGTAGCCTAAGAAATTGTTGCTAACAAAATAAAAAGGTCATTATTTCCCTTTAACGTGCTGAATTGGTGCGAACACCTCCATGTCGGAGATCGTCCATCGTCCAGCGGAGCCCATCGGCCAATCGTCCAGCGGAGCGGACGGGTTAGCACTAGTATGTAATATTGAGCGCTGACTGCCACCGGTCATCGTGATTTACTATCCGAGGAATATGTATACGAAAAACTATCTTAATTTCACATTTTTATCATACCGAGATGTGCAACCACAAATAGGGGTTGCCTGAGGCTTGGCTCCACTCACGGTCTGGTTCCAATATTACAATTTCGTTTTCCACGGCCTAAAATTAAAATGTTCACGCCGCTTCGCGGCGTCACATCGGTGGCCATCGTCATAAAGAAGCCATCGTCATCGTCTTCGGTTCGTTGTAACGGTGAATTGAATGAGTAGCATTTTTAGCTTCTTATCCTCTACAAGGCCCATATTTCTGGGTGTTATCAGGCAAACCCGTAAAATTTCAATATTTTGTAAATATTTGTAATCATACCGAGATGCGCAACCAGGAAGTTACCTGAGGCTTGGCTCCTCTCACGGTCTGGTTCCAATATAAACATTTCTTTTCCACGACCTAAAATTAAAATATTCACGCCGCTTCGCGGCGTCACATCGGTGGCCATCGTCATAACGAAGCCATCGTCATCGTCTTCGGTTCGTTGTAACGGTGAATTGAATGAATATCATTTATAGCTTCTTATCCTCTACAAGGCCAATATTTCTGGGTTTTATCAGGCAAACCCGTAAAATTTCGCGCCACTTCGCGGCGCTAAATAACAAGTGCCTACTATAAAATGAAAACCACATTAAACATGCTGCAAAGGCACACGCATAAAAATGGGGGTATACAATTTCCGTCATATTAGCCGACCCACACTAAAAAAAATCGGCCACGTCCCTGCCTATCCCCCCCCCCCGCTCAACAACATTTTGGAAATACGCCACTGGATTTGCCCCTCCCCCCCAAAAAACACAAATCCGCCCCTGACAGTGACTCAGTGACGGTGACAGTCAGTGACACATGTCAGTGACTCAGTGACGGTGACACATGGCAAAAACACATGACAGTGACACATGACAGTGACACATGGCAGTGACACATGTCAGTGACACATGGCAGTGACACATGTCAGTGACACAGTGACAGTGGCACAGAGACGGTGACAGGCAGTGACACATGGCAGTGATACGTGGCAGTGACACATGGCAGTGACACATGACAGTGACACATGACAGTGACATATTACAGTGACACATGACAGTGACACATGGCAGTGACACATGGCAGTGACACATGACAGTGTCACATGATAGTGACACATGGCAGTGACACATTGCAGTGACGGTGACAGGCAGTGACACATGGCAGTGATACATGATAGTGGCACAGTGACGGTGACAGGCAGTGACACATGACAGTGACACATGTAAGCGACACAGTGACGGTGACAGGCAGTGCCACATGGCAGGGCCACATGGCAGTGACACATGGCTGAGACTCATGGCAGTGCCACATGACAGTGGCACATGGCAGTGACATATAGCAGTGACACAGTGACAGTGACACATGGCAGTGGTACATGACAGTGATATATGGCAGTGACACATGGCAGTGACACAGTGGCAGTGACACAGTGGCAGTGACTCAGTGACAGTGACTCAGTGACGGTGACAGGCAGTGACACATGGCAGTGACTCAGTGACAGTGGTACATGGCAGTGGTACATGACAGTGACACATGACAGTGACTCAGTGACAGTGACACATGGCAGTGACACATGGCAGTGACACATGGTAGTGACACAGTGACGGTGACACATGGCAGTGACACATGGCAGTGACACATGGCAGTGACATATAGCAGTGACACATGGCAGTGACACATGGCAGTGACACATGGCAGTGCCACATGACAGTGACTCAGTGACAGTGACTCAGTGACACATGCCAGTGATACATGACAGTGACACATGGCAGTGACTATGTGACAGTGACACATGGCAGTGGCACATGGCAGTGGCACATGGCAGTGGCACATGGCAGTGACACATGGCAGTGATACATGGCAGTGACACATGGCAGTGACTCGGTGACGGTGACAGGAAGTGACACATGGAAGTGACACATGACAGTGACTCAGTGACGGTGACAGGCAGTGACACATGTCAGTGACACATGGACGTGACACATGACAGTGATACATATCAGTGACACATGGCAGTGACACATGGCAGTGACTCAGTGACAGTGATACATGCCAGTGATACATGGCAGTGACACATGGCAGTGGCACATGGCAGTGACTCAGTGACAGTGATACATGATAGTGACTCAGTGACGGTGACAGGCAGTGACACATGGCAGTGACAAATGGCAGTGACACATGGCAGTGATACATGGCAGTGACACATGGCAGTGACACATGACGGTGACACATGACAGGGACACATGTCAGTGACACATGTTAGTGACACATGACAGTGACACATGACAGTGACACATGTCAGTGACACATGCCAGTGGCACATGACAGTGACACATGTCAGTGACACATGACAGTGACACATGACAGTGACAAATGGCAGTGACACATGGCAGTGACACATGTCAGTGACACATGGCAGTGGCACATGGCAGTGACACATGGCAGTGACACATGGCAGTGACACATGACAGTGACACATGGCAGTGACACATGGCAGTGACACATGATAATGACACATGGCAGTGATACAGTGGCAGAGCTCACCCAACAACAGCCCGTGTGGCTATGTGCTTGGTGAATGTTGCTGACATTGTAAGTCAAACACAGGCTTATAGTGTATGCACTATAAGCCTGTATGCACTATAATGCACTATGTATGCACTGTGTATGCACTATGTATGCACTATGCAGTGTGCATTATAGAACATCAGTGTATTTCAGACGATGCAGGTGCAGTCTTCAGCGTCAGAGTTCCATCACTTACCACAAGTTGAGGGGAGGAGACATCAGCATTTCTCTCCATGCAACGCCCATATGCCTTATTTTAAAGTCCGGGAAACTTGAGGGACATGTCCCCCACCCCCCTCCACCACTTCCTAGCGGCGCAGCCCATGGTCAGTGTACCTATATCAGTCGATTTATGTGTATACCTTTATCATCGTGGCAATACCCGGCACGATAGCCATGTCTGTCAAACGACTGATAGTCACTTTCGATGCTGGCAACATTACGCCTATGGGCGTTGCATGGGAAGAGTCGACTTCAAAGTGCCTAGTGGATGGTATGCACTGCACAACTAGCTGTCCTATTTATACACTGTGACGTAGGCGCTGCTGGTTTATACCAGCGCTGACACAGCGGTGGGGTATTACCCCACAGGTCTACCCCACAGGTCTGGGGTATCCACCTCGCGTTCACCGGCCGGGCCCGAGCCGGAGTCGCGTCTCGAGTTCAGTGAGCTATCAATGAGTCATATCACCCCCCCCCCCCCCCCCACGGCGCCTTCCTGCACTGATACGCTGCAGCGAGCGAATCAGGCCACCTCAGTCCACCGCGGTCGCAAGCCACAGAGCAGTGTTTGCTGGGACAGAACAGTGAGCTGTGGACATTGACATTGAAAGTGAGGTGAGCGGGAGAGCAGTGAGCTGTGGACATTGATATTGGCAGTGAGGTGAGCGGGAGAGCAGTGAGCAGTGAACATTGACATTGAAAGTGAGGTGAGCGGGAGAGCAGTGAGCTGTGGACATTGATATTGGCAGTGAGGTGAGCGGGAGAGCAGTGAGCTGTGGACATTGATATTGGCAGTGAGGTGAGCGGGAGAGCAGTGAGCTGTGGACATTGATATTGGCAGTGAGGTGAGCGGGAGAGCAGTGAGCTGTGGACATTGATATTGGTAGTGAGGTGAGCGGGAGAGCAGTGAGCTGTGGACATTGATATTGGCAGTGAGGTGAGCGGGAGAGCAGTGAGCTGTGGACATTGATATTGGCAGTGAGGTGAGCGGGAGAGCAGTGAGCTGTGAACATTGATATTGGCAGTGAGGTGAGCGGGAGAGCAGTGAGCTGTGAACATTGATATTGGCAGTGAGGTGAGCGGGAGAGCAGTGAGCTGTGGACATTGATATTGGTAGTGAGGTGAGCGGGAGAGCAGTGAGCTGTGGACATTGATATTGGCAGTGAGGTGAGCGGGAGAGCAGTGAGCTGTGGACATTGACATTGGCAGTGAGGTGAGCGGGAGAGCAGTGAGCTGTGGACATTGATATTGGCAGTGAGGTGAGCGGGAGAGCAGTGAGCTGTGGACATTGATATTGGCAGTGAGGTGAGCGGGAGAGCAGTGAGCTGTGGACATTGATATTGGCAGTGAGGTGAGCGGGAGAGCAGTGAGCTGTGAACATTGACATTGAAAGTGAGGTGAGCGGGAGAGCAGTGAGCTGTGGACATTGACATTGAAAGTGAGGTGAGCGGGAGACCAGTGAGCTGTGAACATTGATATTGGTAGTGAGGTGAGCGGGAGAGCAGTGAGCTGTGGACATTGATATTGGTAGTGAGGTGAGCGGGAGAGCAGTGAGCTGTGAACATTGACATTGAAAGTGAGGTGAGCGGGAGAGCAGTGAGCTGTGGACATTGATATTGGCAGTGAGGTGAGCGGGAGAGCAGTGAGCTGTGAACATTGATATTGAAAGTGAGGTGAGCGGGAGAGCAGTGAGCTGTGAACATTGACATTGAAAGTGAGGTGAGCGGGAGAGCAGTGAGCTGTGGACATTGATATTGGCAGTGAGGTGAGCGGGAGAGCAGTGAGCTGTGAACATTGAAAGTGAGGTGAGCGGGAGAGCAGTGAGCTGTGGACATTGATATTGGCAGTGAGGTGAGCGAGAGAGCAGTGAGCTGTGGACATTGATATTGGCAGTGAGGTGAGCGGGAGAGCAGTGAGCTGTGGACATTGATACTGGCAGTGAGGTGAGCGGGAGAGCAGTGAGCTGTGGACATTGATATTGGCAGTGAGGTGAGCGGGAGAGCAGTGAGCTGTGAACATTGATATTGGCAGTGAGGTGAGCGGGAGAGCAGTGAGCTGTGGACATTGATATTGGCAGTGAGGTGAGCGGGAGAGCAGTGAGCTGTGAACATTGACATTGAAAGTGAGGTGAGCGGGAGAGCAGTGAGCTGTGGACATTGATATTGGCAGTGAGGTGAGCGGGAGAGCAGTGAGCTGTGGACATTGATATTGGCAGTGAGGTGAGCGGGAGACCAGTGAGCTGTGAACATTGATATTGGCAGTGAGGTGAGCGGGAGAGCAGTGAGCTGTGGACATTGATATTGGCAGTGAGGTGAGCGGGAGAGCAGTGAGCTGTGGACATTGATATTGGCAGTGAGGTGAGCGGGAGACCAGTGAGCTGTGAACATTGATATTGGCAGTGAGGTGAGCGGGAGAGCAGTGAGCTGTGGACATTGATATTGGCAGTGAGGTGAGCGGGAGAGCAGTGAGCTGTGGACATTGATATTGGTAGTGAGGTGAGCGGGAGAGCAGTGAGCTGTGGACATTGATATTGGCAGTGAGGTGAGCGGGAGAGCAGTGAGCTGTGGACATTGATATTGGCAGTGAGGTGAGCGGGAGAGCAGTGAGCTGTGAACATTGATATTGAAAGTGAGGTGAGCGGGAGAGCAGTGAGCTGTGAACATTGACATTGAAAGTGAGGTGAGCGGGAGAGCAGTGAGCTGTGGACATTGATATTGGCAGTGAGGTGAGCGGGAGAGCAGTGAGCTGTGGACATTGATATTGGCAGTGAGGTGAGCGGGAGAGCAGTGAGCTGTGGACATTGATATTGGCAGTGAGGTGAGCGGGAGAGCAGTGAGCTGTGGACATTGATATTGGCAGTGAGGTGAGCGGGAGAGCAGTGAGCTGTGGACATTGACATTGAAAGTGAGGTGAGCGGGAGAGCAGTGAGCTGTGGGCATTGATATTGGCAGTGAGGTGAGCGGGAGAGCAGTGAGCTGTGGACATTGATATTGGCAGTGAGGTGAGCGGGAGAGCAGTGAGCTGTGAACATTGACATTGGTAGTGAGGTGAGCGGGAGAGCAGTGAGCTGTGGACATTGATATTGGCAGTGAGGTGAGCGGGAGAGCAGTGAGCTGTGGACATTGACATTGAAAGTGAGGTGAGCGGGAGAGCAGTGAGCTGTGAACATTGATATTGGCAGTGAGGTGAGCGGGAGAGCAGTGAGCTGTGGACATTGATATTGGCAGTGAGGTGAGCGGGAGAGCAGTGAGCTGTGGACATTGATATTGGCAGTGAGGTGAGCGGGAGAGCAGTGAGCTGTGGACATTGATATTGGTAGTGAGGTGAGCGGGAGAGCAGTGAGCTGTGGACATTGATATTGAAAGTGAGGTGAGCGGGAGAGCAGTGAGCTGTGGACATTGATATTGGCAGTGAGGTGAGCGGGAGAGCAGTGAGCTGTGGACATTGATATTGGTAGTGAGGTGAGCGGGAGACCAGTGAGCTGTGAACATTGATATTGGCAGTGAGGTGAGCGGGAGAGCAGTGAGCTGTGAACATTGATATTGGTAGTGAGGTGAGCGGGAGACCAGTGAGCTGTGAACATTGATATTGGCAGTGAGGTGAGCGGGAGAGCAGTGAGCTGTGAACATTGATATTGGCAGTGAGGTGAGCGGGGGGAAAGTGAGCTGTGAACATTGACATTGAAAGTGAGGTGAGCGGGAGAGCAGTGAGCTGTGGACATTAATATTGGCAGTGAGGTGAGCGTGAGAGCAGTGAGCTGTGGACATTGATATTGGCAGTGCGGTGAGCGGGAGAGCAGTGAGCTGTGGACATTGATATTGGCAGTGAGGTGAGCGTGAGAGCAGTGAGCTGTGGACATTGACATTGAAAGTGAGGTGAGCGGGAGAGCAGTGAGCTGTGGACATTGATATTGGCAGTGAGGTGAGCGTGAGAGCAGTGAGCTGTGGACATTGATATTGAAAGTGAGGTGAGCGGGAGAGCAGTGAGCTGTGGACATTGATATTGGCAGTGAGGTGAGCGGGAGAGCAGTGAGCTGTGCACATTGATATTGGCAGTGAGGTGAGCGGGAGAGCAGTGAGCTGTGGACATTGATATTGGTAGTGAGGTGAGCGGGAGACCAGTGAGCTGTGAACATTGACATTGAAAGTGAGTTTAGCGAGAGAAAAGACAACCGGCGGATATCCAAGATGGCGTCGCCAGTGATCGGGATTGACCTTGGCACAACCTACTCCTGCGTGGGAGTGTTCCAGCATGGCAAGGTGGAGATCATCGCCAACGACCAGGGCAACAGGACCACGCCCAGCTGCGTCGCCTTCACCGACTCGGAGCGACTCGTAGGCGAGGTCGCCAAGAGCCAGGCGACGAGAAACCCCGAGAACACCGTCTTCGAGGCGAAACGGCTAATGGGGCGTACGTTCGATGACCCGAAAGTCCAGCAGACATTCAGAACTGGCCGTTCATGGTGATGTCCGACAACGGGAAGCCGAAAGTGCAAGTGGAGTACAAGGGTGAGACGAAGAGGTTCACAGCGCAGGAAATCAGCGCCATGGTGTTGTGGAAGATGAAGACGACGGCAGAACAGTACCTGGGAACGAAGGTGACCGACGCGGTCATCACAGTGCCAGCCTACTTCAACGACACGCAGCGCCAGGCCACCAAGGATGCAGCGACCATCGCCGGACTCAACGCGAAGAGGATCATCAACGAGCCGACGGCGGCCGCGCTGGCGTACGGCCTCGACAAGAAGCTGACTGGAGAGAAGAACGTGCTCATCTTCGATCTCGGAGGCGGAACCTTCGACGTGTCCATTCTCACCATCGCCGATGGATCGATGTTCGAAGTGCTCTCCACAGCCGGTGACACCCACCTGGGCGGCGAGGACTTCGACAACATGATGGTCAACCACTTCGTGAACGAGTTCAAGCGGAAATACAAGAAGGATGTGACCAGCAGCCCAAAGGCCATGCGGAAACTGAAAATGGCATGCGAGCAGGTGAAGAGAGCCCTGTCCACCTGCTCAGAGGCAGCCGTTGAGATTGACTCCTTCTACCAGGGCATCTACTTCTACAGCAGGATCTCGCGTGCTCGCTTCGAAGAACTATGCATCGACATGTTCCGAAACACCTTGGAGCCAGTGGAGAAAGCCTTGAAGGACGCCAATCTAAAAAAGTCGGATATCGACGAGGTCGTGCTGGTGGGCGGCTCGACGCGCATCCCCAAGGTCCAGAAGCTCCTGCAAGACTACTTCGAGGGCAGGAAGCTCAACATGAGCATCAACCCTGACGAGGCAGTGGCGTACGGCGCTGCCGTTCAGGCTGCGGTTCTATCGGGAGACCCCAGTGACCTGGTCAAGGACGTGCTGCTCGTGGATGTGGTGCCACTTTCTCTCGGCACCGACGCGGGTAAACAGAGCAGCATGAGCAACATCATCGAGCGGAACACGCGCATCCCCGTGGTGAAGAGCTCCTCATTCTCCCCTGGAAGAGACCATCAAACGGCCGTCCATGTGGGTGTCTACGAGGGGGAGCGAGCCCTGGTCAAGGACAACCACATGCTGGGCGAGTTCACCTTCAACGGACTTCGCTCCGCGCGACGCGACCAGGTCAGTGTGATAGTCGAGTTCGACATCAACGCGGACGGAATCCTGAACGTCAGCGCCAAGGAGAAGCAGACCGGCAAGTCGATGCAGATCACCATCACCAGAGACAAGAGTCGCCTCAGCCAGCAGGAGGTCGAACGCATGATCCGGGAGGCCGAGCAGTTCCAAGATGAAGACAACGCTCGTCGGGAGACCATCGCAGCCATTCAGAAACTGGAGAACTACGTCTACTCTGCGCGCCGGAGCATCGAAGACTCTGGGGACGCGTTGACGGAGGACGACAGACGCACAGTCAACCAGCGCAGCGAGGCAGCCATCAAGTGGATGGATGAGAACACTGGCGGAGAAGGACGAGGTGGAGCACCAACTTCGGGAGCTACAGGGGATATTTGAACCCATAATGGCGAAGGCCGGTTATCCAAGCGCCAGCGGCCAAGATGAGCCACAGACAAGCAGTCGCAAAATAGGACGTGTTGCTTGAGTTTCTACTTCACAACTTACTGTAGTGCTTGAGTATCTGCTTCACACAAATCGCTGGTTTCCATGGTAACCCACCTGAGTTTCACGGTCACTATAAAATACACGCGAACACTGTAATGGTTACGGCTCAACTTACCCTGGTTACGGCTAGTTTGCGTCGGAATCTGCCTATGAACTATGACGTAATCTGACGTCCGCGGGTATGGCGACGAAGTTCCGGGGCCACGAAACCGAATCTTAATTTAAGTCCTGTGTCGAAATTACTTGGCGTAGCGAGGTAATTCTTTTACCACAACCCATTTTTCGGTCTTATCTACAAATATGCCATCTCAGTTCAAACCCCATGTTAAAGGAAATAGTTCACCTTCAACATTAGTTTTAAACTGAGATAGCAGTTTTGTAGCCCGTGTTGGGAAAACCCTATCTGCAAGTTTTCTTGACTGAAAAGACTCTCTAGCCGAATATATTTAATGTTTTGGCGAAGGAATGCGGTGCTGGCGAAAGAATGTTGTACTGGTTCTAGCCCGGGCAGAGGCTATACCATCAGCCAATCAGCTTGCAGCTGGTGCTAGTAAGCGAATCGCCGGCCGCCGGTTGGCACATCTCCAATGCGAGTCTATCTTTACGCGACTACTTTCGAATCTGATTGGCTGAACCATTGTTTACATTCGCGTGACGTCAGGACTCTGACTCAGAGAGTATGCATATAGTTTTGTTAAACAATACAAATGTACGGCCTTCTGTCCTGAATCGGCGCGCCAGGCCAAGGCCATTTTTTACAATATCAAAAGAAATTGTATTAAACAATGTAATCAAATCGTGTTGGGTAAAATTTGGCCAAGGTGAACTATTTCCTTTAAAGGGATATACGGGTTTCCGTCCTGAAAGTAAATGCACTCTTTTGCAGTTGTATGAGCTTTAAACACGTTTAAGACATATAATAAGGACCTCAATGATCTTTTAGTCCATTATTTCAGCAATTATCAGTGTTAAAACTTGGGCGTTTTTCGAGACTAGTATCAGATAACGAGGGATATACGGGTTTCCTTGATCGGCACTACTGTCCACCACTTTTATCTTAAGATAAATTTTAGAATTTTGAATTATCTGCAAGTCCTACACTGGATCACAAAATTATTATGCAATTCAAAACTGACGGGACTTTATATTACTACACACTGTTCGTTGAGATTTTGTGTTTTTGTGGTTTTCTTATCTCTGGCCTTTAGCGTTGAGAATTTGGTGGTGGCGTATTAATTTTTTGGCATGAAAATTCATGACAAATATAGAATTGTATGGGAAAACTAGGTAACTGCTGCTGTCGTTGGAACAAAACAAGTTTATTTTCTTTCAAATATTGCTTATTTTACCGGAAATATGCCATAAGTGAGGTGTTTTTATTAGCATAAAAGAAATGACTCACTCTGCCTCAGCCGGTCCTGCAGAAAATACGCGGTGGCATCACCGCGCACTTTGGAATGTCCTTACGTGCAGAAGAGGTCATTTCCAGAAAAAATGTGGCTACCGTGGGACTTCTAACACCTTTATAAGTACGTTTTACTATGTAACTCAATTTTTCTGGGGAAAAAAACGTATAATCCCTTTAAAGGGATTATACGGGTTTCCGTCCTGAAAGTAAATGCACTCTTTTGCAGTTGTATGAGCTTTAAACACGTTTAAGACATATAACAGAGACCTCAATGCTCATTTGGTCCATTATTTCAGGAATTATCAGCGTTAAAACTTGGGCGTTTTTCGAGACTAGTATCAGATAACGGGTACTTGATCGGCACTACTGTCCACCACTTTTATCTTAAGATCAATTTTAGAGTTTTGAATTATCTGCAAGTCCTACACTGGATCACAAAATTATTATGCAATTCAAAACTGACGGGACTTTGTATTACTACACACTGTTCGTTGAGGTTTTGTGTTTTTGTGGTTTTCTTTTCTCTGGCCTTTAGCGTTGAGAATTTGGTGGTGGAGTATTAATTTTTTGGCATGAAAATTCATGAAAAATATAGAATTTTATGGGAAAACTAGGTAACTGCTGCTGTCGTTGGAACAAAACAAGTTTATTTTCTTTCAAATATTGCTTATTTTACCGGAAATATGCCATACGTGAGGTGTTTTTATTAGCATAAAAGAGATGACTGGCTCTGCCTCAGCCGGTCCTGCAGAAAATACGCGGTGGCATCACCGCGCACTTTGGAATGTCCTTACGTGCAAAAGAGGTAAATTCCAGAAAAAATGTGGTTACCGTGAGACTTCTACCACCTTTATAAGTACGTTTTACTATGTAACTCAATTATTCTGGGAAAAACCCGTATAATCCCTTTAAAGGGAAATAATGACCTTTTGATTTTGTTAGCAACAATTTCTTAGGCTACCGTTATGGTTTTAACATTATTTTATTTAAATCTAAGAATTAAATAAAATTATTCCGAAATTCAAAGTTGTAAGTTTGGAAAAAAAGTACCTTGTGTACTTCATGAAGGTCATTGACAAATTCGTCCTTCCCTACCATTGTTTACATCGAGTGCGGCATTTTTGGAGGCTCTGTGACGTTTCCGATCAAACTGATCCGTGAAGCAATCCGCGAAGCATCCGTGATGCATGACTGACTATCAGTATAAGTCATGAATAACAACAACATGCAAACTATACCAACTCGAATAAAATAAGGGCGGAATGAATTGAACCCCAGGCAAGCTAGTATTCGCAAAGCACTCGGCACTGCGCCGCAATAGCAAAAGGCGAGGGAAATGCATATTGGCATATATACAATATTGCATATATGCATATATACAATATTATTACGTCATAAGTTTCTGAAATGTCAACTACTATGAAATACAGTGATAAAATACCTTTAGCAATGATTTCAAGAAAATTCAAACTTAAAAAAACTTGAATAAGTCTTTAATTAGCTTTCAACTCAAAATCAGATATATTTTGCAATGCTACACAAGAATGGCACCAGTGACGTCATTAACGAAGCTTGCTACGGGACTTGGGTATACTAATCAGGAACAACTCGCCACGATACTGCTCTTCAGAAGATCACGGACTCGTTGCCAGCCATCCAGCCTCAGGACTGTAGGCTCCTCGTCGTAGGTGACTTTAACCTGCCCGAGATCGTGTGGACGGCGTCATCGGACGGAGCAACCGTTAACCTACAGAAACGTACCAATAGAGCTGTTCGATTTATAGATGACTGCGATATGATAGGTCTCAAACAGTGAGTGTGCGAGCCTACCAGAGGTGATGCGACACTATATTTGGTGTTCACTAGGCGACTGCCAACTAACGTCCACGTACGAGATAGCCTGCTGATGTCCGATCACAAAGAGACGGTAGCCTCATGTAGTGTCGACCACGGCGTCTTCCGTCGAGTGGCACGACCTGTACACGTATTGTGAAGGCGCCAACAGGCTGTGGGAAACGAGATGCGCCGACAACTGCGTACATACAACCTTCTCGCATAATTTTGACAACACTGATACATCGATATCGGCCTAGACTCGATATCGGGATAAAATCGATATCGGGATACACCAGTCACCAGTGTGACGACCGCGACAGTCAAATTTCAAGTTTGGGAACATTATGCCTTGTCAACGAAGGAAAATACCACGCGGGAAAACTTTGTTATGTTTTGTTAATATGGTATAGATATGGCAGTAAAGAGCTGAGGGACACAAATGGCGCAGTTGTTAAAATCACACATGTGTAAACCTGCGTGTGTACTGTGCAGGGGGTGACACCGCTTTAGCACCGTATAGGCCGCCTCGTCGGAGCCAAAAATACTTGATGTGACGTAACTGGCGGCAAAGCGCGCAGCGCGCAGCCGGCGCTAGCGCTGGCAACGTCCGTGACACGGCTGCCGCCGGCGCATAGGCCCGGGAAGGGAGGGGAAGAGGGTGCTTTTGACCCCCCCAACTTCGGGACGGGGGGGGGGGGGCGCCCCCAACTTTGTCGAGGCTCAGCTTAACGTTGCATAAAAGAAGGGTCGTATGAGACACCGAAAATATAAGATTTTCTTAACAAAATTCGTCATTTGAAAGACAGCTTTTCTCGACCTCTGCCTGCCTCGACCGCGGATTTTACCATGTTCGAGCGGGCCTGTTATAACATGGGCTCTCGGTTTGCAGAAAACGGCCCCTGTCATGAGGCCCTCATTAGGACGGCCCCGGCATGCCACATTTTGTCAGGATCGGGCCTGATCAAGACCGGGCCCCTGCCTTACTGCCATGCCAGGAATGTGCCCGTGATATCAATAATTCGAAGGAACCGGGCTCGACGCCTGACCGGGCCCCTGATACACGCCTTTGCCAGCACCGGGCCCCTGCCTCGATCGGGCCTGACCAAGAACGGGCCAGTATAAATAATTTGCAAGGACCGGGTCATTTTGTGACGGGTCCCTCGACCTGACCGGGCCCCATATCACGCCTCTGCCAGCCCCGGGGCCCTGCCTTGATCGGGCCCCCACCAGAACCAGTAACATTCCCGTATCAATAATTTGCAAGGAGTGGGCCCTGTTGTGACCGGGCCCTCGTCCTGACCGGGCCCCATATAATGCCTTTGCCATTACCGGGCCCTGCCTCGATCGGACCTGACCAAGGTTGGACCCCTACCAGGAACTGGCCAGTATCAAGAATATGCAAGGACCGGGTCATGTTGTGAACAGGCCCCACTGGCCAACCACACTGCACCCCGCTGTCCGTCTCTCGAGTACGATCGGTTGCTTGTGTTTTATGACGTACGACCGCTGCGCGCCAGGCGTGTGCAGTGTGATGTGATGTTTTTGACTAAGCCTTTTAGAGGTCTCATCTCATCATCTTACTTGCTTAAATGTTTTAGTGTTCATGTCCCATCCATGAACACCAGGGTTGCGGCGTTCACCCTGTTCGACGTCCCCCGCGGCCGTGTAGACACCGTGCAATCCAGCCTATTTGTGCGGGGACCCCGCTCGGTGAATGACTTTGTCGCTTCAAGTCCTCTGAGTGATGTTTTTAACGATGCAATAGGAAGGCTCAAGAAGGACATAGTGGGGTATACGTCGACGTTGGGAACTTTTATTTAGACTCCGACTCGATTGATATGTGATTTTGTTTATTTTATTAATGCTGTACACTTCATTATATTATATGATGGACTTCACCTGTAATTGGGTTCGTACCTGTTGGTGATGAATAAATCATGCATACATAACGTCATGAGTTACTTATACTTAAGGAGCCATAAGTCAATAAAGATATTGCTTTGAAATTTGGTTTGGGTATCGTCCATACCTGGTTCACTCATATATATATTCCGTTTTTCATATCTTCAAGAAAAAAAGTATTTTTTTCTGAAAAAACTTTATTTTTATTTTTAGGGGTCAAAAACCAATTTTTTTGCAAATCCGAGATAGTAATTATGAAGAGAATGTCATTTCTTTTCTTTTGACGTTTTTCATTTACAATCTGCTTCAAAACTCGATTTTCTACGATTTGTCAAACATATATCGTTTTTCGATATCGTGACGTGACATGACGTCATTAAAACGTCATTATCTCCCAAAGTACTACATCAATTTCATTGAACTTTCGTGAAAAGACGTAGAATTAATGCAGCAATAGCTACTGTAAGTTTTACGTCGATACCTATCATAGGCGTTGGGCTGAGGGGCCGAGGCCTTTTCCATTGGGCCGAGGGGCCCTCCGGGCCCCTCGACCCAATGAGGGGGGGGTAACGTGCCCTCTGTGCCCCCTGGCTACGCCCCTGGGAGCGTTTGGAGTGGTGTTTCTGAAAATATCAGTATATTTGGCCATCTGAATTCTGAACAAACGTATTTGATCTTTGAGGAAGGGATAATTACGACAGCTTCAAAGGCAAGTGAATATTCAACAGTTCTGGTTTACGCGTCAGGCGATTTGAATATCTCCGGAACGGAGAATGGCAGGCGTAAAGTTCGCAGCGGTAGTAGACATGCTTGGTTGAGATATGGCCGTTTCCACCACGGCCATGGGGTATTTTGCAGGGTTAAATATCCCACTAAATACCCTACGGCGTAAATCAGTTGTCCGATGTATATACGCACCCCTGCCTGTTACCCGTAAGGGGGAATGCCCCCTCCCCTGGCTGCGCTGCTGCCTCCTTCCTGCGATTCATTCATGTATTTGGGAAATCATTCCATATAAATGGCTTAATGTTCGATTCGAGTGAAAGGGATACAAGTTGGGCGATACAAACGAAAAACACGACAGACAATTTAAAACACGCATCGCACACACACAAGAAATCATGGTAACTATGTTAATAAAACGTACGAAGTCAAGCTTTCACACACCGTCGTCACAATTTTCGAGTTGGGATTTTAGCACGGCGAGGCTCCGGGAGGCCATAACGGCCGGCGTTAGGTGGTTTCAAGACGAGGCCGCCCTATAGGAAAAAGCCCTGCGCGACATGGATAGCCGGAAAGCGGGCAGCTCTAGAGCACCAGCCACCGCAGCCCGCGTGAGGCGCTCACTCACAGCGGTGCGAGGGGTGAATAGCGATCGGACCGCTGCCGGGGCGCGGGGATCGTTTAAAGGGATTATACGTGTTTCCGTCCTGAAAGTAAATGCACTCTTTTGCAGTTGTATGAGCTTTAAACACGTTTAAGACATATAACATCTCATTTAGTCCTCAATGCTCATTTAGTCCATTATTTCAGAAATTATCAGCGTTATAACTTGGGCGTTTTTCGAGACTAGTATCAGATAACGACTACTTGATCGGCACTACTGTCCACCACTTTTAGCTTAAGATCAATTTTAGAGTTTTGAATTATCTGCAAGTCCTACACTGGATCACAAAATTATGATACAATTCAAAACTGACGGGACTTTGTATTACTACACACTGTTTGTTGAGGCTTTGTCTTTTTGTGGTTTTCTTTGCTCTGGCCTTTAGCGTTGAGAATTTGGTGGTGGCGTATTATTTTTTTGGCATGAAAATCCATGAAAAATATATAATTTTATGGGAAAACTAGGTAACTGCTGCTGTCGTTGGAACAAAACAAGTTTATTTTCTTTCAAATATTGTTATATTACCGGAAATATGCCATACGTGAGGTGTTTTTATTAGCATAAAAGAGATGACTGACTCTGCCTCAGCCGGTCCTGCAGAAAATACGCGGTGGCATCACCGCGCACTTTGGAATGTCCTTACGTGCAGAAGAGGTCATTTCCAGAAAAATGTGGCTACCGTGGGACTTCTACCACCTTTATAAGTACGTTTTACTATGTAACTCAATTATTCTGGGAAAAACCCGTATAATCCCTTTAAGGCTCTGTAGACGCCGATAGTCTTTTTTTTTCTTTTCTTTTTTTATTCCCGGACCGGCCTATAGCCATATTCCGGGTGGGGAGTGACATCTGGCAATTTGCCAGGAAAAGAGTTACGTTATCCGGTTTATGTGACCCGGAACAAACTAGGGACTAGGGCAGCTATTTTACGTTACTAGTTACGTTAACCGGTTTATTTGTACCCGGAAAAATTATTTGTTCAAAGTAAATATAATATCTAACATTACGTTAAGTATTTCGTTCAAGGTAAAATACTTTGGATTTTTACCAAGCAGGGGACCTCCAACCTGCTCAGGGGCCCTTATGACCTGGCAAAGGACTGTGCTGGCCGCTTTGTCGCCCTGTCGACATGCTCAGGGGCCTCTCAACCTGCCCAGGGGCCCCTCTGTGCTGGCTAGGGGCCCATTCGACGTGTTCAGGGGGCCCATTCGACGTACTCAGGGGGCCCTCTGACCCGCTCAGGGGCCCTTTCGGTCTGGCCAAGGGCCCCTCTGACATGCATAGGGCTCTTTTGAACGTCCAAGGGGCCCTCTGGTCTTTCAGAGAGGGCCCTAGTGGCCCTAAAGGACCTC
Source organism: Chirona hameri (assembly GCA_036785665.1). Taxonomy (NCBI): domain Eukaryota; kingdom Metazoa; phylum Arthropoda; class Thecostraca; order Balanomorpha; family Balanidae; genus Chirona; species Chirona hameri. Next base: position 218,486 of record JAXIVJ010000261.1, on the reverse strand, counting down.
TGAAGTCCTCTAAACTCTCTAAAGACCACGCTTCGTGTAGTAAAGCGCCTATGATACCGCGCTTGTCGCGGTCTCGTCGGCCCTTTTCGGCGCGCTGCGCTCGCCGAAAAGGGCCCTTCTGGCCTCCAGGGGAGGGCGGCCGCCCCCGCCGCCCTCCCCTTGGCTACGTGCCTGCTCCTGACCAAGCTACAGTGGTACGGTATCGATCCCCGATGGTTCCGCAGTTACCTCGATGGACGGCGGCAGGTGGTGAGAGGCGGATCACTATCCCTTCCCTTATCCCACGGCGTCCCTCAGGGGTCCCTCGTGAGCTCAATCCTCTTCAGCATCTTCACGAACGACCTTGCATCGTACCTTCCTCACGGGCGTCTGGTGTCCTACGCAGACGACACCCAGCTCCTCGACTCCGCCCTCCCAGCACACCTATCCCTACCAAAATTCCGACAGGAGGATACCATCATTGCGGTCCAATCCTACTTCACTGCCAACTCCTTAAAGATGAACCCCACCAAGACCACCCTCCTCCTTGTCGGTACTCCTCAAGCCCTTAAAAAGACTCCATCCTTTCAGCTCAACATCTCAAACCACACACTCAATCCCTTACCGTCCGTGAAGATGCTGGGGTCACCATGGACAGTAAATTGTCCTGGGAGGAGCACATTTCCAAATTAGTCAAAAAGTGCCACTTCATCCTGTTCTGTCTGTATAAAATTCGTCACCACCTCACACCCGAGACCCGCCAACTCTTAATCCAGACACACGTGTTCCCCCGCATACTGTACTGCCTCTCCGTCTGGGGCGGGGCCGCTGACTGCCACCTCAGCCGGGTACAAAAGGTGATAAATTTCGCGGCAAGGATCGTCTCGGGTGCGCGGGGTCGTGAACATATCTCACCGGCCGTGGAGTCGCTAGGCTGGCGTGATATACGCGACCTCGTTGCGCGCCGCGACTGTATCGGTCATCCTTTCATCGACATCGGACCTGAAGACGCCTCCAGCCAGCCTGCTCCAGCCCTCCACCGCTTCCGGGTGCGGAACCCTGACCACGTGCGTGTGGCAGGGTTGTAGACCCTTAAATAGGTAGACTTTAGATATTTTTAAGTAGGTAGACTCATTAGATACAATTTTTTTATTGGCAATAGGCCTCCTCCACGGTTTAGGCCCCCTCCAGTCTTGAGAAGTTAATTTGCAGTTGCCAACACGTTCTGTCGTGTGTGGCAATTAACGTAAATAGATAGCCCCCATCCTTCCCCTCCTGAGCCACGACGATGGCTACCCCCCGGAACCCCGCCCCGCCCCCCCCCCCCCCCCCGACCCGCCCGACCCCCCTCTGGGGTCTTCCGGCGCGCGACCGCGCGTCCCCCTGGACGGCCCCCCTCCCCGCCCCCTTCAGGGGCCCAGCCCGCCCCGTCCAGGGGCCAGGCTCCCGCCCGACTCACGCACCCCCGACGGCCCGGCGTTCCTGCTTATGAAGCGGGACGACGGTGCTCCAAGGATCGTCACAAGGATCGTCTCGGGTGCGCGGGGTCGTGAACATATCTCACCGGCCGTGGAGTCGCTAGGCTGGCGTGATATTCGACCGTTCGGCATATGTATGCCGAACATGCATACATATTTTTATTACAATACACTTGTACAGTGTCAGTGTTGATGGAGCCGTGGCGGTGCCGTCATTGCCACAACGGGAGACTGTTGCCAGTCTCCCTGGCTCCGGCGCCTCGGCGAGACCTGGTTGTGGGGTGTATTTATCTGGGCGAAAAGTCCTGAATAATAAAAAACCCAGCGTCTAAGGCAAAGGGGAAAAAACCTGCGCGGTGGGCCAAAAATGCGCAAGGCCAAAAACCCCTGTTATATTTGATTAGCTAAACGTGTTTGGTAGAGATAATCTAAGAGGAGACCTATCAATTCAGGATAACTATCACCTAACAGTGTTTGAAGATTTAATGTGATGCCATTTTGTTGTGTGTAATTAATAATGTTCTGTCGTTTATCGTTGTGTACTGGGCAAGTAATAAGTAAGTGCTTGATTGTGTAGCGCGGATAACCTGGGCAATGTTGGCAATTTGGTGGCGGGAGATTCTCCATAATATAATAATGAGTAATTTTTGTATGACCGAGACGGTGGCGTGCCAAAATTACCTCCTTCTCTCTACAATTCTGGTGACTAGATATAAAATGTTGGACTTTTGGCTTAATTGGATAAAGATGAAAATGCGGAGCGGCGTCCCACTCGCTCTGGCGCAGTACGCTAAGTTGAGAATTAATATAATTTAACACGTCTGATACTGGGCTTGGAAGTTGGTTTACTGAAGGTAATTCTAGGCTCAATTTCGCAAGTCTGTCGGCTTCCTCGTTTCCCGGGATACCTGCGTGTCCTGGGATCCAGAGGAATTTAATACTATTGTTTTTACTGTTTAAATACTTGATTAGTTGTCTGATTTTAAATACTATCGGGTTTCTACATTCACTAATCGAGGAAATAGCCGTGAGCGAGGCGGACGAGTCTGTGCAAATGACTACTTCCTTAAGTTTTTCTTTTCTGACGTATATTAATGCTAATAAAATGGCTGACAATTCCGCTGTGTATACGCTATTTATGTCGGGAAGTCTAAAGTTATTGCTAACTGTGTTTGTGTAGAATGCACCACCGGTTCGGCCTTCGCCCCGTGAACCGTCTGTGTATATGTATGTGTATGTGTTGTGTTGTGATTTGTGTTCGTGGAAGAGTGAGAGTGTTTCTGACGCGGTGACTGTGTTTTTGTTGTGTGTGAAGAGGCGGTGTGTGTCTGGTGTTGTGTCGAGCCAGTGAGGTGTGAGTGGTGGCGTTGGCATTGTGGTGATGTGAGCGATGTTGAATAGTGTGAGTGTTTGTCTGATTCTGTGACTGATAAGCGGGTGTCGTTTTTGTAGTAGTGTTTGTCGTCTAGTGGGTGCGGGGTGATTTAAAATGTGGAATGTTGGGCGTGTGGGGTGTGAACTTGCTCTGGCGTAGAATCTAAGTAGTGTGTATTTGCGTCGGCGGCAGAGTGTGGGAATGTTAGTGTCGATGTGTAAGTTTGTGGTGTTGGTGGTGCGGCAGGCTCCAGTCACGATGCGCAAGGCAGCGTTTTGGACAGTTTGCAATTTTTTAATTTGTTTGGAACATATGTCATCAAATAAGAATGCGTTATAATCCAGTACTGGGCGTATCAGGGAAGTATATAGTTGGAGGAGAGTGGCCCGATCTGCGCCCCACTCTCGACCAGCCAATGACTTCATAATATTAATTCGTCGCGTACATCTCTGCACTAAATCGTTGAAGTGTGGGATGAACGAGAGACGTGTGTCTAGCGTTATTCCCAGATACTTGAATGATTTGACGAAAGGGATAGTTTGATTTTTATATTTTAATGGAATGTAGGGTTCCACATATGCAGGTTTCTTTGAAAAAATTAGAGATGCAGATTTACTTGGAGAAATTTCCAGACCCCATTGGTCGCACCATACTTTTATATCAATGAGTACTAGTTGTAACATTTTGCTGGCTTGATCGACACTCGGGTGCGAGAACCACACCGCCAGGTCATCAGCGTACATTGAAAATTTGAGACCTTTGTCGATCTTATTAATATTACTGAAGATGTCGTTAATCATAATTAAAAATAGGGTCGGGGAGAGGACCGATCCCTGTGGGACACCGTGGTCCTGATTTTGATTTGGAGAATATGTGTTGCCGCACCTTACATTAAAAGTTCTATTTTCTAAAAAGTTTTGGATAAATTTGGCGAGTCGACCTCGAATTCCGGCCTTATGGACCTTTACTAGAAGTGCGGTTTTGTTGACTCTGTCAAACGCAGCTCTCAAATCAAGAAAGAGGGCAACTGTGACCTCTCTCCCTCGAAAGCCGCGCTGGACAGAGTCGATAAGACCAACTAAATTGTCCGCAGTGGAGCGACCAGGTCGAAAACCACTTTGGTGTGGGGAAAGTAAGTTATTTGATTCAATGTATGTCCTGATGCGTCCATTAACCATGCGTTCGAATAGTTTACATGCACAACTGGTTAGAGAAATAGGGCGATAGCTAGCGGGAGAAGATTTGGGTTTGCGAGGTTTAATTATAGGAATTAGCGTACTATTATGCCAAGATTCAGGGAAAGTGCCATCAAACCACATGGTGTTGAAGGCTGTTAGTAAGTTGGTGAGACCAGTCTCTGTCAAGTTTTTAAAGAAAGAGTAATCAATTTGATCTGGCCCTACAGAAGTTTTACCACATTTACCGATAGCATACGTTAACTCGGAGTTGGTAAAAGGAGAGTTGTAGATTTCTACGTTATTAGAGTCAAAGCTAATAGATTGAAATTGATCGTTAAGTTGGTTAGTAAAAGTTGGTGTACATTGTTGGGTTGATGATATGCTAGCGTAGTGTTGTGCAAATTGTGTCGCCACCTCTAGGGGAAGCGTGTAAGATGTGTTGTGTATTTGTAAGTGTGGGATTTTGTATGGCGGTGGTCTTTTATTTGAAAACGATTTAATTAATGTCCAAATTTTTGAGAGGGAGGTAAATCGATTAAAGGTAGATGAGAATTCCTGCCAAGATTCTTTTTTTGCTTTGTCAATGATTGTTTTAGCCAAAGAGCGGGTTTTCCGTACTTCGTGCTCGTTTTCTGCAGTTATACAAGATTGAAATTTTCGAAATGCTCTTTTCCGGAGGGCAACAGCTCTTTGGCATTCTGTGTTCCACCACGGGGCAGTACGCTGCCTCGGGTGGTGTTGTGTGTGTGTGTGCGTGTGTGTGGGATGTGCTGGTGTGCTGATGCGAGAATAGTGTTTAAAAATGTGTTAATGTCGGTCTGGGAGTCTGCGGGGTGACTAGTGTCAATGTGTTTTTGAAAGGAGGACCAGTCGGCTTTGCGAAGGTTCCATCTAGGCAGAGAGTAAAAATTAGTCTGTCCTGAAGGGACTTGGAGTTCTAAGTGAATTGGGAAATGATCGCTAAAAAGAGGGTCAGATTGTGCGTTAAATGTAAAAAGAGTCGCGATGCGTGGTGTGGCGAAGGCGAGATCGATGGCGCTGTAAGTCACCTCGCCTCCTGAGTGGTGTACGTGTGTGGGCGATTGGTCGTTAAGGAAGACCAAATTATGCCGGTCCAGTAGGTCCAGCATAATTTGGCCTCGAAGAGAGTTCCGAAGGCAGCCCCACGCCCGACTATGCGCGTTGAAATCGCCCATAATCAGACATGGGGTGTTAATATTTGTAATAAGCTGAGAAAAAGAATCAATGTCTATGTCCTCCGTAGGACGGAAATAAATTGAGATGAGAGTTATTTCTAGCTGAGCGATTTTAATATTAACGCCGACTGCGTCTAAGGTTGTTTGAAGGTCGATTTGATGATGCAAAAGTTGGTTTGAAATAAGCAAAGCCGAGCCGCCTCGGCGCGGTGATGCATTTACGTTGTTTGTATAAAGGCTATAACCGTAGATTTTAAGAGTATAATTGTTAAAGTCGGCGTCAATAAAATGGGTTTCCTGAACAGCGGCTACTAACGGATTATTATTTAAGACGTAATGTTTGAATTGCCCCCAATGGGATATTAAAGATCTAACATTCCATTGGAGGACAAATTCTGGCTGGTTATTATTCATTTTTAGTCGCTGCTGTCCGGGCCGCGCCCTGCGGTCGCTCGGGTGTGCCTGGGTATGCGGGGCTTCGACCGTGACCGGGACCGGGCTGGCGGGGAGGGGGTCGGGCTCTCCTCAGTGGCCCGGGGGCGGGAGTGGGAGGAGGGGCGGGAGTGGGAGGAGGGGCGGGGTCGGGAGGAGGGGCGGGAGTGGGAGGAGGGGCGGGAGTGGGAGGAGGGGCGGGAGAGGGCGGAGGGGCGGGGTTGGGAGGAGGGGCGGGAGTGGGAGGAGGGACGGGAGTGGGAGGAGGGGCGGGAGAGGGAGGAGGGGCGGGAGCGCTGGTTCTGGCCGGCCTTCAGGGCGGCGGTCCGCAGGAGGGACTCGTCGTCGGACGACAGTTCCGAAGAACGACGGGTGGTCTCCCGGCGAGGGGAGGGTCCGTCCGAGGGAGCCGGGGTGGACTCGGCTGAGCGGCGGGGCGGGTCGGGCATGGGCGGGTAGCCGTACCTGGCGGGTCGGGGTTGGGGCAGGTCTGGCTGGGCAGCCTGCTGGTATGGGGTTGCCTGGGGCGGGGCTTGCGGACCGGTGGTCCGGTGGGGCGGGTCCTTGGCCAGCGGCGGCCAGGCGGCGGGGTTCAAGTTTGGGGAGAGCGTCGGGGGGGAAGCGGGCCTCTGTCGGTGTCCGTTCTCCGCCTCCACGAACGCCACCTGAGCCGGGCAGCGCCGATACCAGGCGGCGTGGGCGTCGCCGCATCCGGCGCAGCACTTAGCTGCGGCGGTGCACCCGTCTGTCGGGTGTTGCCCGGCACACCGACCACACGTGTGGCTGTGTGCCTGGCAGACGCCGTCGGTGTGGCCGAATCGCCAACACTTTCGGCACTGCCGGGGGGGGGGGGGGCGGATCCAGGGGCGTACGTCTACCCGAAGGTAGCCGCAGTACACCTGGCTGGGCAATGCTAGGCTGCCGAACCTCAGGCGTACCAGTGGGTTGGGCTGCTCTTGCCTCTGGGGCCTGAGCCGCACCACCTCCACTACGCCCTGCGGCTCGAGCTCCCAGAGGATCTCCTCCTCCGAGAGGCTAGCCACCTCAGGGCACCACATGAGGCCCTCCACCGAGTTTAGGTGGATGGGGGCCTCGACGTTCACCGCTACACCGATGAACGACGTGGTTGCCAGCAGCCGGACGTTCTGCTGTCCAGACAGGGTCTGGATCAGGAGAGCTCCTGACCGGATCACCCTGGCCTTTCCCACGTCCCCGCCACAGGTCGACCGTATCCAGCGCCTTATGGCGAAGGGGTTGGTCGACCCAAACGGAGCACCGTCGTCCCGCTTCATAAGCAGGAACGCCGGGCCGTCGGGGGTGCGTGAGTCGGGCGGGAGCCTGGCCCCTGGACGGGGCGGGCTGGGCCCCTGAAGGGGGCGGGGAGGGGGGCCGTCCAGGGGGACGCGCGGTCGCGCGCCGGAAGACCCCAGAGGGGGGTCGGGCGGGTCGGGGGGGGGGGGGCGGGGCGGGGTTCCGGGGGGTAGCCATCGTCGTGGCTCAGGAGGGGAAGGATGGGGGCTATCTATTTACGTTAATTGCCACACACGACAGAACGTGTTGGCAACTGCAAATTAACTTCTCAAGACTGGAGGGGGCCTAAACCGTGGAGGAGGCCTATTGCCAATAAAAAAATTGTATCTAATGAGTCTACCTACTTAAAAATATCTAAAGTCTACCTATTTAAGGGTCTACAACCCTGCCACACGCACGTGGTCAGGGTTCCGCACCCGGAAGCGGTGGAGGGCTGGAGCAGGCTGGCTGGAGGCGTCTTCAGGTCCGATGTCGATGAAAGGATGACCGATACAGTCGCGGCGCGCAACGAGGTCGCGTATATCACGCCAGCCTAGCGACTCCACGGCCGGTGAGATATGTTCACGACCCCGCGCACCCGAGACGATCCTTGCCGCGAAATTTATCACCTTTTGTACCCGGCTGAGGTGGCAGTCAGCGGCCCCGCCCCAGACGGAGAGGCAGTACAGTATGCGGGGGAACACGTGTGTCTGGATTAAGAGTTGGCGGGTCTCGGGTGTGAGGTGGTGACGAATTTTATACAGACAGAACAGGATGAAGTGGCACTTTTTGACTAATTTGGAAATGTGCTCCTCCCAGGACAATTTACTGTCCATGGTGACCCCAGCATCTTCACGGACGGTAAGGGATTGAGTGTGTGGTTTGAGATGTTGAGCTGAAAGGATGGAGTCTTTTTAAGGGCTTGAGGAGTACCGACAAGGAGGAGGGTGGTCTTGGTGGGGTTCATCTTTAAGGAGTTGGCAGTGAAGTAGGATTGGACCGCAATGATGGTATCCTCCTGTCGGAATTTTGGTAGGGATAGGTGTGCTGGGAGGGCGGAGTCGAGGAGCTGGGTGTCGTCTGCGTAGGACACCAGACGCCCGTGAGGAAGGTACGATGCAAGGTCGTTCGTGAAGATGCTGAAGAGGATTGAGCTCACGAGGGACCCCTGAGGGACGCCGTGGGATAAGGGAAGGGATAGTGATCCGCCTCTCACCACCTGCCGCCGTCCATCGAGGTAACTGCGGAACCATCGGGGATCGATACCGTACCACTGTAGCTTGGTCAGGAGCAGGCACGTAGCCAAGGGGAGGGCGGCGGGGGCGGCCGCCCTCCCCTGGAGGCCAGAAGGGCCCTTTTCGGCGAGCGCAGCGCGCCGAAAAGGGCCGACGAGACCGCGACAAGCGCGGTATCATAGGCGCTTTACTACACGAAGCGTGGTCTTTAGAGAGTTTAGAGGACTTCAGAGGTCCTTTAGGGCCACTAGGGCCCTCTCTGAAAGACCAGAGGGCCCCTTGGACGTTCAAAAGAGCCCTATGCATGTCAGAGGGGCCCTTGGCCAGACCGAAAGGGCCCCTGAGCGGGTCAGAGGGCCCCCTGAGTACGTCGAATGGGCCCCCTGAACACATCGAATGGGCCCCTAGCCAGCACAGAGGGGCCCCTGGGCAGGTTGAGAGGCCCCTGAGCATGTCGACAGGGCGACAAAGCGGCCAGCACAGTCCTTTGCCAGGTCATAAGGGCCCCTGAGCAGGTTGGAGGTCCCCTGGACAGACCAGAGGGCCCCTGGGAAGTTAAGAGGGCCCCTGTGCAGGTCAGGGGGGGCCCTGACCAGACCGAAAGGGCCTCTAGGTGGGTCAGAAGGGCCCCTGAATATGCCGAATGAGCCCCTAGCCAGCACGGAGGGGCCCCAGGGCAGGTCGGAGGGCCCTCGGAGCATGTCGTAAGGCGACAAAGCAGCCAGCGCAGTCCCTTGCTAGGTCGGAAGGGCCCCTTCGAAGGTTAAAGGGCCCCTGGAGAGACCAGAGGACCCCTGGAAAGTTAAAAGGGCCCCTGCGGAGATCGGAGGGGCCCCTGACCAGACCGAAAGGACCCCTGGTGAAACCCCAGACCGAAAAGACCCCAGACCGAAAGGACCTCCAAAGGCTCTACTAAGGTCGACGGAGGTGACGGCGACGACATGTCCCGCGTCGATCCGGCGCGTCATCCATTCCACAGCGTCGACCACGGCGTCTTCCGTCGAGTGGCACGGCCTGTACACGTATTGTGAAGGCGCCAACAGGCTGTGGGAAACGAGATGCGCCGACAACTGCGTACATACAACCTTCTCGCATAATTTTGACAACACTGATACATCGATATCGGCCTAAACTCGATATCGGGATAAAATCGATATCGGGATACACCAGTCACCAGTGTGACGACCGCGACAGGCAAATTTCAAGTTCGGGAACATTATACCTTGTCAACGAAGGAAAATACCACGCGGGAAAACTTTGTTATGTTTTGCTAATATGGTGTAGATATGGCAGTAAAGAGCTGAGGGACACAAATGGCGCAGTTGTTAAAATCACACATGTGTAAACCTGCGTGTGTACTGTGCAGGGGGTGACACCGCTTTAGCACCGTATAGGCCGCCTCGTCGGAGCCAAAAATACTTGATGTGACGTAACTGGCGGCAAAGCGCGCAGCGCGCAGCCGGCGCTAGCGCTGGCAACGTCCGTGACACGGCTGCCGCCGGCGCATAGGCCCGGGAAGGGAGGGGAAGAGGGTGCTTTTGACCCCCCCCCCCCAACTTCGGGACGGGGGGGGGGGGGGCGCCCCCAACTTTGTCGAGGCTCAGCTTAACGTTGCGTAAAAGAAGGCTCGTATGAGACACCGAAAATATAAGATTTTCTTCACAAAATTCGTCATTTGAAAGACAGCTTTTCTCGACCTCTGCCTGCCTCGACCGCGGATTTTACCATGTTCGAGCGGGCCTGTTATAACATGGGCTCTCGGTTTGCAGAAAACGGCCCCTGTCATGAGGCCCTCATTAGGACGGCCCCGGCATGCCACATTTTGTCAGGATCGGGCCTGATCAAGACCGGGCCCCTGCCTTACTGCCATGCCAGGAATGTGCCCGTGATATCAATAATTCGAAGGAACCGGGCTCGACGCCTGACCGGGCCCCTGATACACGCCTTTGCCAGCACCGGGCCCCTGCCTCGATCGGGCCTGACCAAGAACGGGCCAGTATACATAATTTGCAAGGACCGGGTCATTTTGTGACGGGTCCCTCGACCTGACCGGGCCCCATATCACGCCTCTGCCAGTCCCGGGGCCCTGCCTTGATCGGGCCCCCACCAGGAACGGGCCCTTACCAGTAACACTCCCGTATCAATAATTTGCAAGGAGTGGGCCCTGTTGTGACCGGGCCCTCGTCCTGACCGGGCCCCATATAATGCCTTTGCCATTACCGGGCCCTGCCTCGATCGGACCTGACCAAGGTTGGACCCCTACCAGGAACTGGCCAGTATCAAGAATATGCAAGGACCGGGTCATGTTGTGAACAGGCCCCACTGGCGGATCCAGAGGGGGCGGCAGGGGCAACCCCTCCCCCCATCCCAAGCTCGACAAGGGCGGCAATATAAAATAGCCCCCTGAAAATTCGCTGAAACTGGCGATGAAAAATGGGTACTGCCTGCGAAAAAAAGAACTTCTTGCGATACAAAAAATATATTGTTTTTTCCTCGTTCGTGTTTCCTCGATTTGGTAGCATTTTGGTACCAGTAGGGATAGGGAAAGTGGCGCGTATGACGCTATTTTGGAGTGATTCGCAACCAACGTAAGTTATAATTGTACACGCAGCGCGAGTCGCAGCCTTTGGTCTCATGCTGCCTGCGGGATGGCAGAGGAGCGCGGGAGTGAATTTCTTTGTATAGATACTACCTATGTTGTATGGAATCACTGGCGGATCCAAAGGGGGCGGCAGGGCCTCCCCTGCCCCCCACATTCCAAGCTCGACAGGGGCGGCAATATAAATTAGCCCCACCCACAAAATCCGCCGAAACTGGCGATTAAAATGGGTGCTGCCTGCGAAAGAATAACTTCTTGCGAAATAAATATATATTTTGTGCCTCATTCGTGTTTCCTCTATTTGGTAACATTTTGGTAGCAGTAGGGATAGGGAAAGTAGCGCGGCTGACGCTATTTTGGAGTGATTCACAACCAATGTAAGTTATAATTGTACACGCAGCGTCGCAGCCTTTGGTCTCCTGCTGCCTGTTGGGTGGCAGAGGAGCGCGTGAGTTAATTTTCTTATATAAATACCTATGTTGGGAGGAATACGTCTACTAGTATTAAGTAGGGTAATTAGGTTCAGTTAAACAATCCCAATGCTCTTCTTTTTATAGCTGTGGCATTCCACGACAAAGCGACAAAAACAATGCCCAAAATGGCACCGTCATCGGTCATGTCACCGATTATGGCCAAAATTGGTATATGGGGCGCCAAAGTGAGCTGTGGAAGTTGTATTGCAATGCAAGCAGTGGCTCCGGAGATATTGCCTCGGACATTTTTATAAGGTCACGGTGCAGGTCAATCTTTGTCAGCCCATTTGGCGGATAATTTATGAAGCAATATAGATGTATTATATGCCATTAGAATGGCAATGCCTTTCTGATGTTTGCCTTTCTGATGTCTGGTGTTTTCTGATTTTGATGAAGATGTTTTATAGCATGGTGATGTTTTTTTTTCATTTAGGAACATTTCAATATTTAGTACGTTTTCGAAATTGTACAACTTTTTTGGATACCTTTTCTCTCAAACGTGTTTCTAATTTTTCGCTATGCTTTTCTTACGTGTAGGGACGTGTCAATTAAGTGCAAACATAAAATTGAGGGATATTTGCCTCCAAATAACTCAAATTTTGTCATTTTACATGCTATTTTATATTACAAAATATGCTATTCGCTAATAACTTTTGACTGAATAAAACTAGAATGGTGCGGTAAACGTCATTTTGCTGTTCTCATCTAGACGAGTTGAATTCTTTGCAGCATGACCTCTTTCTGACATTTGATGACCTTGACCTTAAATTTCAAAGTTAGTATTATTTTAATATTCTTTTTTGGATAACCAAGCCAAATGTATTTCCTACTTTGACTCTATTCTTGTTAAGTGTAAAGAAGTGTCGTTCAAACAGGACAAATAAAATTGATGGTTATTTGGTGATGGTGATGGTCTTCAAATATGCTAATTTTGTTTTGTGACAGATGTTATTCCCCAATAACTTTTGACTGAATACAGATACAAATGTAAAATGGACACCATTTTGTTATTTTCGTGAAGACGCGTTGAATGATATGTAGTATGACCCCTTTCTAACATTTGGTGACCTTCACCTAACGTTAACCCTCGCCCTACGGGGGCCTGACAGGCCCCCCTGAGGTTTTTCTTGAATAACTTTTCACACATGCGGCGCATTTTTCTGAAATTTTCGGTAGCTGAGATTACAACGCCTATACGCATGTTGCAAAAATTTAATTGAAATTGGTTTAGTAGTTTGGGAAATAATCATGTTTTGATGACGTCATGTTGGTGGAAAACGATAAATATTTGAAAAATGGTAGAAAACAGAGTTTTAAAGAAAATTGCAAGCGCAATTCACCAAAGATAGAAAATGGCATTTTTGTTAAAAATGGCAATCTCGGATTTGCAAACTGGCTTTTTGATCCCTAAAATAAAAAGAAGAGTTTAAAAAAAAAAATCCCACAAAATCAACATTTTCAAAGATGTTAGAAAAACCGGAATACATGTGAGAGAACTGCGTATGAACAATACCCATACCAAATTTCAAAGCAATATCTTCATTTTTGACTGAGTGATGACTCCCTAAGTGTAATAAACTGATGCCGCAATTTTTTTATATTTTTTGTTTGACTTTTTTTGACAAGGTACGAACAAATAAGTACCTTTTCTGTATTTCTGAGCCAAAACTAGTCTAGGAACATGCCTTTTTATTTACATTTATCAATTTCTAATTTTGAGATTTTCTGAAGAGCAAAATCGCTGTTCTGGACGTGGTAAATCCGAGGTCATTCACTTGACCTGGAAGGTCATCCGTTGACCTGAAACGTAAAAATCGCATACTGTTATATTCCTCTCGTGACAGGCACCATGCTGCAGGGGCCCGGAAACTATTTTAAAGTTGGGGGGGGGCGAAACCAAATATTTTATTTGGCAATCTTCTCACTTGTTATCTTGGTGCACCTTTTCGTAGTCAAATTTTCCTCATTGGAAAACCGAAAACACGATTCAAAAGCTCATCAAAAATAACTTTGAAACTATTTCTACATTTTTTGGTTCAGGTCAATATTGAGGTCACCAGCGGTCATCAAAGGTCAGAGGTCACACAGGTGGTTCCGTGCGTGGCTTTCCGGTCGCACTCAATCTGTTAGAGGCGGAACAGGTGTCGAGCTGCTGGTAACCCATGGAGTGGTGCAGGGATCGATCTTGGGCCCAGTGCTATACCTTGTATTTACTAATGGCTTGTCACAACATATGCCGCACGGAAAGATGGTACTGAACGCCGATGACGCCCAGTTTCTGCATTCCGACTCGCCAGGAAACCTCCCAAAATTGAAACGGCGCGTTGAGGAAAATTTGTCGATTGCATTGCTTTGGTTCACCAAAAACAGATTGAAGGTAAACCCTACAAAAACTGACCTACTTGTTCTAAAATCCCCGCGTCAAAACATGGACTTTAACTTTACGATACAATTCGGAAATTCTGAAATCATTCCAGTGCAGTCGGTGAAGATTCTGGGTGTCAACCTCGACTCATGCCTGACGTGGCAACAACACATAGCCGCCATCACCCGACGCTGTTACTGTGTTTTGATCGGGCTCGCCAGAATGCAGCGTCGCGTGCCGCGTGAAACGAAGCGACTGTTGGTGGAGGCGCTTGTGTTTCCTCATTTGCAGTACTGCATGTGTGTATGGGGAGGCTGTACTCAAACCCAAAAACGTAGGCTGCAGAAGTGCATTAACTTTGGCACTCGCGTTGTCACTGGCCTGGGGTCCGCGAGCGAGTATCTGGCACACTGCGTGAACTTGGCTGGCGTGCGATAAATGATATGGTTATCGAACGAGACTTGTACGCCATGTATAAACTCACTCATGCCGAGAACGCCCCCGAACTGCTCTGTTGACGGATCATCAGTCGCTCCGATGTATCCACGCGCACAACCAGGGATACAGTGACGGGCAGCTGGAGGTGCCGCGCGCACGCACTGAGTTCGCCAGGGGGGCCGGGTGGCTCAGTTGGTAGAGCGTTAGACAAGGAATCCAAAGGTTCCGGGTTCGAGTCTGGCTACTGGCGCAGGTCATTCGATTCCCCGCTTGGGAGGGGGGTGATTCCCTCCCCACCCAGGCGGCATATAGCTATGGGCTGGACTACTGTGTGGACGGGAACCCCTCCCCTCCCTCCCCTCCCCCACCCCCAAAAACAAGTTCGCCAGGCGCTCGTTTTTCATCCGAGCTATAAGAGCGTGGAATGATTTGCCGCTGAATGTGAGGGCTTCACCCACTTTGGCTATTTTTAAAAGTGTCTCAATGATGTTCTTTAAACTTGCAGTGTGTGTATCTTGAGGGTTGATGTGCATCATTTAATGCGTGGGCGATATGTTTTTACATTTATGTTATTTGACGTGGAAAACTGAAAACCCATTTTATGGATGTGTTCTGAAATATATGATATGATGATGATGATATGAGATTTTCCAGTTTTAGGAAATCGCTCCAGAAACCCCCAACTATCTCGGGAATGATAGCTAGGAACAAACGAGAGAATAAAAAAACGAGAGAAAGCTCTTTAAATATTAAATCAAGGCCCGGGAACAGGGCCCCCGCTGCCCCCTGTTCCCGGGCCCCTGCCATGTTAGTTTTTTCAGAGACATCTTTTTATTAAACAAATACAGTACAGCGATACAGTAAAATACAGTACGGCAGGCGTTAGGCGATCATAGGCGACCCCCGCCCGCGCCGCCTCACGCTTTTCAGCGGCTCCCGTTCGCGAAGCCCCCTCGCCACCGGCCGGGCGTGCGAGCCGTCGGCCAGCGGGGCCGGCGCCCCGCACGCCCGGCCGGCCGACCGGCCCTGCAGCATATGCTGAGGGCCGGTCCCGGGTTAGCCCGGGTGGGGAAAGGGCGGGGTCTATCCTATTCTTTACATCCTTTTCACATTTCTACTTCCATTTGCATCAACAAACAGACAGGTTTCTATGCATGATAATCGGCCACTGCCATGCTAGTTCTTATCGCATTGCACTACGTTGCTTGGTTTGGAAGTTAACAGGGGGTCCTGTCAGCCCCCCCCCCCCGTAGGGCGAAGGTGAACAAAAGCTCCCTTAGGGCGCGGGTTAATGTCGAGGGTCAAGGTTAGGTTTCCAATTGTGGCCTATGTGGCGATGACCGATGTTATATATCTTTAAACTTATCTTGTTGCGAGGAATTCGATTGTGCTTAAATAACGCCTGATCGTCAATGTCAACTTTAAATTCATTTGATTTTGAATGTCGAATAGTAACTTCATGACTTCCTTCTCGGTGTAAAGAAAGCACGAAAATGTCTCAGTTTGCCAACGATCGCGCAATTATTTTAATACCAATGCATTTCTATCTTCAAGACAAGTTCAAAGCTATAGAACATCGTCGTGAAGGTCAAATTTGGAAAGGTGACATTGCGCCGTGACCTTGACCTTAGGTCAAGGTCATTAAATGTCAGAAAGAAGTCATGCTGCACAGCATTCAACACGTCTTGATGATAACAACAAAATGACGTTTACCGTGCCCTTCTAGCTTTGTTCAGTCAAAAGGTATAAGCGAATAACTAATTTGTATAGAAAATAGCATGTAAAATGAAAAAAATGAGATATTTGGAGGCAAATATCCATCAATTTTATTTTTGCACTTAATTGACACTTGTCCTTACACGTAAGAATAGCATAGCGAGCAAAAAAAAAACCCAAACCCGCAAAGGGAGAAATGGTGGTACCTTTTAGGTCATATGGAGGCCCCTGGGGCAGGGAAGGCCCAGTGAAATTAGCCCCCCCCCCCATATTGGGAGGCTGGATCCGCCAGTGACGGGCCCAGGCACGTAGCCAGGATTTCGTCCAGGGAGGGGCGGCGCCTCGAAAGGGACCCTTCCCGAGCGTTGAAAGGGCCCCTTCCCAAGCGTTGAAAGGTCCCCCCAAAAAAACGCATGAAAAGGCACGTTACAAGGCTGGAAAATGCAGTATGGCAGGTATGGCATGGGCCATACCAACGTTTAGGAGCTGGAGTTAGCAAACTGCCACATCGACTTTGGAACCAGCGTCACGAATTTGGAATCAGCTATACTAACATGGAATATTTTTGTTAAGCTCAAGACCTGGAACTCTTAAACAAATTGCGCCGCGGAGCGGCGCGAAAATTTTGAGTTTTATGCCCTGGGTTGCTTTCTCATCAATGCGTCGCATTGCGTATGGTGCGGACCTCTAAAATTGTTATATTGTGCGTTTAAAAGTGCGGGGAAAATATGCTAAAGTCAACACATAAATGCGCTGAGAAACTGACCGATTTTTTTTTCTCCTAACCCGCATATAATTGAATTTGTAGTTAAATTGCGTCGCGGAGCGGCGCGAAAATTTTGAGTGTTATTCCCTGTACAACTGTATTCTTACTGTTGAAAGGCCCAAGGTCCCTTCAGATCGTCTAGGGGCCCCTCTGACCTTTTCTACGCCCTTCCGACCTGTTCAGGGACTCATCTGTGAACCGCGAAGCGAAAAGACATGATGTGGGGTGGGTGATATATATATAATACAAAGAGGGCTTACTCTACAGGAAAAAATAAAATCGGATCTTTCGGGTATATTGTAGCACCCTGACGAAGGGTGTTACAATATACCCGAAAGCTCCGCTTTTAATATTTTTGTATTGTGGAGTAAGTCCTCTTTGTATTTAATCTTCATCTGGGATCTCTACGTGCTTTGACCCTTCCGGTCTCACCAGAGACTCCTCTGACCTTCCAAGAAGCCCCTCTTGTGTGCCAAGGGGCCCATTCGGCCTGTTCAGAGGTCCTTCCGACCTGGTCAGGGACTGCACTGGCTGCTTTGTCGCCCTGCCGACATGCTCAGGGGCAGGGGCGGCGGATTGCGGGGCGCAGGGTACCCAAAATCCCCCTCAAATGCAAATCCTGGGGAGGGGAAGGGTCATGTTGCCCCCAGATTGATCAGGCTAAAATCTGGGGGGGGGGGGGGGCAAAACTACCCTTTGCCCCCCAGGATTTTCGACTGGGGGGAATTTTGGGTACCCTGCCCCCGAAATCCGCCGCCCCTGCTCAGGGGCCCCTCCAGTCTGGCTAGGAACTCATCCGGCATGTTCAAGAGGCCTTCCGACCGGCTCAGGGACCCTTTCGGTCTAGACAGGGGCCCCTCTGACTTGCCCAGGAGCCCCTCCGATCGACCCAGCGACTCTTCTGGTCGGCCTGCACTGGCTGCTTTGTCACCCTGCCTACATGCTCAAGGGGCCCTCCGACCTGCCCTGGAGCCCCTCCGTGCTGGCCAGGGGCCACTTCGGCATGTTCAGGGGCCCTTCTCACCCGCCCAGGGGTCCTTTCGGTCTGGTCAGGGGCCCCTCCGATCTGCGCAGGGGCCCTTTTAACTTTACAGGGTTCATTTTGTTCTCTCCAGGGGCCCTTTAACCTTCTAAGGGTCCCTTCCGACCTAGCAAGGGACTGCACTGGCTGCTTTGTCGCCCTGCGACATGCTCCGAGGGCCCTCCGACCTGCCCTGGGGCCCCTCCGTGCTGGCTAGGGGCTCATTCGGCATGTTCAGGGGCCCTTCTGACCCACCTAGGTGCCCTTTCGGTCTGGTCAGGGCCCTCTGACCTGCACAGGGGCCCTCTTAACTTTCCAGGGGCCCTCTGGTCTGTACAGGGGCCCTCCAACCTGCTCAGGGGCCCCTATGACCTGGCAAAGGACTGCGCTGGCCGCTTTGTCGCCCTGTCGACATGCTCAGGGGCCTCTCAACCTGCCTAGGGGCCCCTCTGTACTGACTAGGGGCCCATTCGACGTGTTCAGGGGGCCCATTCGACGTGCTCAGGGGGCTCTCTGACCCGCTCAGGGGCCCTTTCGGTCTGGCCAGGGGCCCCTCTGACATGCACAGGGCTCTTTTGAACGTCCAAGGGGCCCTCTAGTCTTTCAGAGAGGGCCCTGGTGGCCCTAAAGGGCCTCTGAAGTTCTCTAAACTTTCTAAAGATCACGCTTCGTGTAGTAAAGAGCCTATGATACCGCGCTTCGCGCGGTCTCGTCGGTCCTTTTCGGCGCGCTGCGCGCGCCGAAAAGGGCCCTCGCGCGCCAAAAAGGGCCCTCCTGGCCTCCAGGGGGGGGGGGGGGGGGGGGGGGGGGGCGGCCGCCCCCGCCGCCCTCCCCTTGGCTACGTGCCTGGACGGGCCCTCGTCCTGACCGGGCGCCATGCCACGTCTTTGCCAGCACCGGGCTCCTGCCTCGCTCGGGCCTGACCAAGACCGGGCCCCCACCAGA
>JAXIVJ010000261.1:7500-195000 GCA_036785665.1 Chirona hameri | reverse complement strand
GCGGCACCTGGCCTGAGTATGGGGACGCGGAGAGGAGGGGGGGGGGGGGGGGGGGGGGGCTCGCCGCTCCCCCCTCTGTATCCGTCCGCAGGGGGCGGCCGCCTCCTGTATCCGCCCCTGGTACGGAGGTGCAATGCTATCACCATCACCGCATGTATGTATAATATCCGCCATCACCTCACTTCTGACGTCCTTAAACTGCTCGTCCAAACATACGTTTTTCCTCTTACCCTTTACTGCCTGTCCGCCTGGGGAGGAGCTTCTGGAGAGTGTATACAATTACCTAGTGCTGAGAGGTGTGAGGTGTGATGCAGCCAAATTGGTCCCATCTCCAGTGCAGCGTGTCCTGTCTCCTATTCAGACTTGTCAATGATTCATATTTGTCATGAGTCGATTCACAGTGATTCACGGACCATAATGAATGATTCAATCATGATTCAATCACTCAACATTACCATAATGAATGATTCAATCATGATTCAATCACTCAACATTACCATAATGAATGATTCAATCATGATTCAATCACTCAACATTACCATAATGAATGATTCAATCTTGATTCAATCACTCAACATTAAAGGGAAGTGTCGACTCCTTTGTCTAACTCCTTTGATTTTGAATGTGCGACTCTAAGATTTTATAAGCGTGACAGGGAGGTCATGCTCTACCTGTGTGCCAATTTGCATGCACATCAGAATAGTCTGCTGTTTGACCTTAAACATATGACCTGCTCTAACTCCTTTGATTTTAAATGTGCGACTCTAAGATTGTACCAGAATGATTACTAGGTCGTGATCTATCTGTGTACCAATTTTGAAACCAATCCGAATAGTCCGCGAATGTATTTCCGAATGTGAATGTGAATGTGAGCCAATTGGACACGCGTGTTGTTTATTTTGATTATACAATGATATTTATAATATTTATTATAATTGCAAATTCCAAGTTCCAAAAGCATTAATGACTTCACGTTTCACTTTATTAAGCGAATAGAAAATTTATTTTGATTTTGCATTAGGTATTATTTTTTATAAAGCATGATGTGGAATAAAGCGGCGCCGATGCGACAGTGATATTTGGGACATGCGGAGGTCATGCAAATGTTTGTTTATGATTTAGTTTTTGATATGGTATAGCCTAGAAATTAGGGAAAGGTGGGTACCTTTTGATAATTTTTCGTGTGAAAAAGGTGTGCGTGTACTGTGTGGTTTATGAACCAAAGTATGAGTTAGTTACCTTTTCTAAGTATTTAGGTACCTACCCCTAACCCTACCAGTTCCAAGGTATTCACCTAGTTAGGGCTGATTGAGCAGTGGCTTTGTGCCCACTGGAGTTGGACACAAAGCCTCGCTTTCTTTACGCATAGATGAATTACAGGCTACAGCTCAGGACACAGAGCTCATATAATTGGCCATTAAGTGCCTGGTTTGACCACAGGGCACAGGTCAACCCGCGAGTTACTGGGGTGGACTAAAGGTGGACTGATGTGGACTAAAGCGGCAAAGATGTGACGGTGATATTTGGGACATGCGGAAGTCATGCAAATGTTTGTTTATGATTTAGTTTTTGATATGGTACAGCCTAGAAATAAGGAAAAGGTGGGTACCTTTTTATAATTTTTAGTGTGAAAAAGGTGTGCGTATACTGTGTGGTTTATGAACCGAAGTATGAGTTAGTTACCTTATCAAGTACTTAGGTACCTACCCCTAACCCTACCAGTACCAAGGTACCTAGTTAGGGCTGATTGAACAGTGGCTTTGCCCACTGGAGTTGGACACAAAGCCTCGCTTTCTTTACGCATAGATGAATTACAGGCTACAGCTCAGGACACAGAGCTCATATAATTGGCCATTAAGTGCCTGGTTTGACCACAGGGCACAGATGAATGCTGGGCCGCTGGCATATTTTGTGGACAGTTTATGCTGTTCGACCAAAAAAGAATGATTCTTTGAGCAATGAATGATTCAATCAGCCTATTTTCTCTGTATGAATGATTCAATCAGTGACTCACAACAGGTTTGCGCATGAGGTGAATCGATTCATGAGTCATTCATTTGAAATAAGAATGATTCAATCAAAAGTAGTCGATTCACATTGAATCATTGACAAGTCTGCTCCTATTACCTGGTGCACTGGGTCCATCCGGAGCCTTCCACATCCATCTCATTCTAACCATGGCAGCACCGCGCTCGTACCGAACACCACACGTTTCATGCTCTGCAAATGTCACCAAAAGCCATTCGTCACAGCTCAGTGACCGCAAAGGCGCTCTTACCGCCTTCCGCCGCCGCGTAAAAGTTGTCAGCGACGTGAGCGCCGCACCGGAGGCAATCCCGACGCCGACGACAGAGGCGGCGCGTCGTGGTTTCATGCGACAATGGCGCACCGGAAGGCAGCGCGCGCGTTACACGTGCGACGCGTCAGCTGGGGCGTTCGTCATTGAATTTGCGCCGCTTTCGTCGACAAAGGAGACGGTTCCGGACCGTGAGTTTTGCGGTGACGGAGAACTGTTTTGCAAGTATTGTGATATACGCAGTAAAGGGCTGGATATATTTGTAATTCTCCTAAGCTAGGCTTCCGTTTCACAAGTCATAAGTTTAAGCTAATACTGCATTTGCCATGGATATGGTTGTTGGCTACTAGGTCCGTTTGTTTGAAAACGGAAGTATCTATGTTACAGGCAATGTGAAGGATCATGCATTCTGTAGAATGCTTAGGCATTCTATATAATCACTGAGGTGTTCCCCACTGCATGGAACAGTGCGCGTGTTGTCCCCATTTACAAGTCCGGCGACCGAGCCAATGTTAACAACTTTCGGCCAATCTCGATTTCTGTCAGTTCTGTCGAAAATTGCTGAAAAGGTTGTATCGCTCCAACTCGTACCATACCTGCTTGATAACCACGTGCTCTCTCCTATGCAGTATGCATACCGGCCCAACCACTGTACAGAGGACACCGTGCTCGACGTTGTCGAATGGATCATTCAGACCATCGACAGAGGCCACGTCGCGTCGCTAACAACGATTGACCTCAGTAAAGCGTTCGACAGCATCGACCATGGCGTCCTCCTCACAAAACTTGGATGGTGCGGTATCCAGTCGACAGGCTGGTTCCAGAGTTACCTCAGCGAGCAAAGGCAGGCTGTGACAGGCAGCTCCTCCATTCTTCCGCTCACCCACGGAGTGGCCCAGGGCTCCATCGTCGGACCCATCCTCTTCCTCATATTCATCAACGATCTGTCCTCCTTCCTCCTCCACGGCCGTCTCCTATCCTATGCTGATGATACCCAACTCCTGGACCACTGGACCCCAACGGCCTATCCGACCTCAAGGTGCGGGTCGAGGAGTCCATACAATGCCTTCAAAACTGGTTCCAAGCTAACAGCCTAAATATGAATCCGGACAAGACTGACTTTGCTCTCATTGGTACAAAATCCTCCCTCAAAATGGCGAAAAAATTCAGCACCAACGTATCTGGCTCGACCGTCATCCCATCCCCTACCATCAAAGTGTTTGGAGTCCTCCTCGACCAGCACCTGAACTGGGATCCTTATGTATCCATGGTGGTACGGAGGTACAATGCAATCACCGCATCTCTGTATAAAATCCGCCATCACCTCACTCCTGACGTCCTTGGAATCCTCGTCCAAACACACGGTTTTCCTCATATCCTTTACTGCCTGTCCGCCTGGGGAGGGGCTTCCCAGTGCCGTCTACATCGCTTTCAGAGGTGCCTGAACTTCGCCGCTCGGCTCGTCATCGGCGTGCGACGTAGTGACCAAATTTCGCCAGCTCTCGCGTGTCTCGGGTGGGAGAGAGTAGAGGCACTGGTCGCCCGACACGACTGTACCAACGTCCACAAAGCCCTGACTAGTCGAACAGTGTCCCAAGGCATTGTACATGTTTACCAAGCGGTCTGACGTATCGGCCATGGGCTGCCGACGCCGGAGACCTTCATCTTCCGAAATGTAGGCTGAGTCAGATCCAGAAGGATGTCTTGCACCGAGCAGTCGGCACGTGGAATGCGCCGGCACCAGCCGTGAAAGCCGGTCCGTCCAGGCGCACGTGTGTAGCCGCATTGGCAATACATGGCAGAGACAAAGTGCTGCACAAAAACCAGTTATACATTATCCCTTTTCCAGATGACCATATCATGATGCCAGTCTCCAACTCGACAGACCAGGCAGCAGAGCTGGTGAGATGGGCTAGAGAGCTCACTCCACTGGTGAGTGTTCCACTGGTCATTCAGACCACCTGAAGTCACATTTGTTCTGTTTGTTCGAATGTAGTCCAAGAGATGCTTGGATGTAGTCACCCAGCAGGTGCCAGCTCAGGCTGTGGCCGACCCGAGGTGCGACCGGCGGGTGCTGGCACCGACAATCATGGACATTCCAGAACAGATATAACGCGTTCTTTCTTCAAGATGCGAGTTTCAGTGACTTGGTTATATTTGGACATCGTCACCGCCGGTAGTCCGCTGTCGTGCCGGAGTCCGGAGGCCGTCACACCAGTCGCGCGTTGTTGTCGGCCGAGGCTCTCGACCGACACGTGTATTTCCTAATACAGACGAGTCGCGACTGACTCCACACAAAACTGCGGGGACCGGCTTCGTACCGTCGCCAACAAAGCCGGCTCTCCATTGGCTGTCGCCAGCCCACCAGCCGCTACTGATTGGTCAGCTGACCATCACGCCACCTACTGACCCCAGGGCAGGTCACCGACAGATGGCGCGAGACGGGGCATCAGCCGGATTACATTGCGTCGGTATATACTGAATTGAAAAAAACTCTTCTGGAAAATTCCAAACATGACAGGCAGCCATGATCTCGGACATCTACCCTTATCTAAATTATAACATACACCCATATTATCCGAAAAAATAGTAAACGGTTCGCCGTCAGACATAAGCGCTACTGCCACCAGAGCAGCGGCGTACTCAGCTACATAAATAGGCACAACACTTGGCAAATTAATAGATAATGGGACACAGCCCGGCCGCACAATGCCAATGCATGTCGGTGTAGCGTCTACAAAAATATTGCGCTCATGCAAATCCGACCAGGCGATCCTGTCAGCATATCGCCACTCCGTTGCTCCAGACACATACGGCATTGCAGCCTCGCACGCGCATCGATCGCCATCCCGAACCGCCGTCACAACTTCCAGTGGTAGTTTCATAAATGGACGGACAAAATTAACAAAACCGGCAAGCCGCTGCCGCCACGCCAGCGGCCAGGCAGGCGAACACCGCGACAAAACACTCCGCAGAGGCACAATTACGTCAGATTTAACACGTGCCGAACACTTAATCAAATCAATACATACGCCCAAAAATGTAACAGCGCTAGCGGGAATAAGATCAGATTTTTCCAAATTAATACACAGACCAACTTCTGTAAAAAATTTGCACACACCGTCCAACGATGTAGGATCACGCGCGAGAAACAGAAAATCGTCTATATACGCAATACCTATCACCCCAGGAAATCGCTCCTCCACCAGCTTCACAGTAACATACGAAAACAGTTGCATCTCTGCTGGCGCCACCTTAAGCCCCATGGGCAGCCTAGTAAATACATAAGTTTTCCCCTCATAACTAACCCCAAAATGTTTCTGCGTTGAAGGCGCTAACGGTATGCGAAAAAATCCGTCACGAAGGTCTATTTTAATAGCATATTTAAAGCCTTTAAATGCTAATTCTAACGCACGCTCAGCTGACGGCAACACACACGGACGGTCAGGCAAAAAGGGCGTCAGTTCTGACATGTCGTATACCAGCCGAGCCACCGTCTCAGACTTTGCCACCGGAAACAGTCTGTAGCACGCCGTCGGCCTGCCGAGCCGCAAGACACCCGCCGCCACACAGTCCTCGACAGCGGCACTCATCAGTCTCGAACGTGGCGTGACGCGCCACACAGGCGGCACCATCACCGGCACCCGCACCTTCAGTCCGCGCGCCAGCACACTGCGCACCCGATGATGCGCCGCGTAGTAGTCCGGGTTCACCCGGACCGCCACCGGTGGCCGAACTCGCGCAGCGGCCCCTACACGCTGACGATTATCTCCGATGAGACTCAGCAGCGAACAGGCCGCCGCCACGGATGGAGATGACGACGCCGACCGAACCCCACCGCCGACCGAGTCCACCAGAAGTTGCGGCAGCTCCTCCGAGATGGCACCACCATCGACGTCTCCCGAGAGATAGGGCGGCGGCCGAAACGCGCCAGCGCCTGCCGCCGAGTCCCCATCACGGCAGCGCCCAAACGATGCGACTCCGCCCGCGCCGCACACCAGGGGTGTGGCGCCGAGCAGAGCCGGGGCGGCAGACAGCAGCACCGCCCGGGGCGGGCAGGGCGCGCCGTCACGGCCCGGCACTGGAGCCGGGTCGCCTCCCCCGGCAGAGGAGAGCGCCGCGGGAGAAACGGTCGGCGAGGGGCCGGAGCGGGGCGCCAAGACCGTAGCCCTTCCCGCCGACCGAAGTGTCGCTCTAATCCTGACGTCTCGTCTGGGCCGACGGCGCCGCGCGCCGCGGCGGCCGCAGCCCAGACGGCCGCGAGGGTCGGGCGCGGTGGCCGAAGTCAGCCACCGGCACGTGCTGGGCGGGCGGCACCGCTGGGCCGGCGGCGGCCGGGGTGAGAAAAATTCCCAGTCGGTCCATGTCGCTGGTGCGTGAGTCGTCGATGGCCGCCGCCCACCCGTGATGCGCGACGATTAACATCAGGCGGACGCGGGACCAGTACCAGGCGTGGTGGTCACCGGGCGGTCCGCCGCTGTCACCGATGATCAGCAGCGCTCTCACCTCTTCCTTCTCGCGGGTGCCGAACCGCACAAATGACCCGTTCTGCATCCGCA
The DNA here is from genome assembly GCA_036785665.1 of Chirona hameri. NCBI lineage: Eukaryota > Metazoa > Arthropoda > Thecostraca > Balanomorpha > Balanidae > Chirona > Chirona hameri. The sequence goes on along the minus strand of JAXIVJ010000261.1, from coordinate 188,145 downwards.
GCTCCTCCAGCCAGAGGCGCCGCTGAGCTAAGCTGGGCCCCGTCGCCGTCACCTCGACCCCGAACACCGGCTTCCTCCCCCCGGCTCCGGCACAGGCTCAGTCGTCGCTGCCGCTGGTGCCGCTCCGATCAGTCCGGCACTGGTGAGTCGGGTGATGACGGCCTCTACCACGGCTTCCACGTCGAGCTCCGAGAACGGGTACGGGTCGGTGAGCGTGACATCGTCACCGCCGGTAGTCCGCTGTCGTGCCGGAGTCCGGAGGCCGTCACACCAGTCGCGCGTTGTCGGCCGAGGCTCTCGACCGACACGTGCATTTCCTAATACAGACGAGTCGCGACTCGTCTGTATTAGGAAACAATTACGATTATTAGAACAACAATTACGAGACCGAAAACGTTCATAACACGACTTTATGAACGAAATTAGACACTTACGACAAGCAGTATGACGACGCAACAAATGGTCGACTGGTCCGTCTGCAAGCCTGTAGGAAAACTGTGAGTCAAATGACTGCAGCTCTCAATGCACTGCACCTGTTGCTGGAATATAACATGGGCTAAGTCACGTGCACTTATGAGGCAGTACACATGACAGACAGTAAATGCCATTGGCCAAAACATCCCTGGAGATCGAATTAGATACCGTGGTCTGCACACGTTCTGCTGTCACGTACTTATCGGCTAACAAATTATGTACACGAATCAATTATAATGTGACTATAACAAAACAGTCAACTCTTACACACTAATGTAACACGTACGCATCAAAACGACGAGGCACACGCCTCTCCCAGATCGACGTAAGAGTGGGTCAGCGCGCCTGTCACCCCACTCGTCACCCTGTCAGTTGTCTCGTCTGGGGTGAGTCAGGGTGGGTCAGCGCGGGTCAGCGCCCGCCACCCCACTCGTCACCCTGTCAGTTGTCTCGTCTGGGGTGAGTCAGGGTGGGTCAGCGCGGGTCAGCGCCCGCCACCCCACTCGTCAACCTGTCAGTTGTCTCGTCTGGGGTGGGTCAAGGTGAGTCAGCGCCCGCCACCCCACTCGTCACCCTGTCAGTTGTCTCGTCTGGGGTGAGTCAGGGTGGGTCAGCGCGGGTTAGCGCCCGCCACCCCACTCGTCACCCTGTCAGTTGTCTCGTCTGGGGTGGGTCAAGGTGAGAGCGCCCGCCACCCCACTCGTCACCCTGTCAGTTGTCTCGTCTGGGGTGGGTCAAGGTGGGTCAGCGCCCGCCACCCCACTCGTCACCCTGTCAGTTGTCTCGTCTGGGGTGAGTCAGGGTGGGTCAGCGCGGGTCAGCGCCCGCCACCCCACTCGTCACCATGTCAGTTGTCTCGTCTGGGGTGGGTCAGGGCCCGCCACCCCACTCGTCACCCTGTCAGTTGTCTCGTCTGGGGTGGGTCAGCGCCCGCCACCCTACTCGTCACCCTGTCAGTTGTCTCGTTTGGGGTGGGTCAGCGCCCGCCACCCCACTCGTCACCCTGTCAGTTGTCTCGTCTGGGGTGGGTCAGGGTGGGTCAGCGCCCGCCATCCCACTCGTCACCCTGTCAGTTGTCTCGTCTGGGGTGGGTCAAGGTGGGTCAGCGCCCTCCACCCCACGCGTCACCCTGTCAGGTGTCTCGTCTGGGGTGGGTCAGCGCCCGCCACTCCACTCGTCACCCTGTCAGTTGTCTCGTCTGGTGTGGGCCAAGGTGGGTCAACGCCCGCCACCCCACTCGTCACCTTGCCAGTTGTCTCGTCTGGGGTGACTCGTCACCCTGTCAGTTGTCTCGTCTGGGGTGAGTCAGGGTGGGTCAGGGTGGGTCAGCGCCCACCACCCCACTCGTCACCCTGTCAGTTGTCTCGTCTGGGGTGGGTCAGCGCCCGCCACTCTACTCGTCACCCTGTCAGTTGTCTCGTCTGGGGTGAGTCAGGGTGGGTCAGGGTGGGTCAGCGGCCAACAATTCTACTTGTAACACTGTCAGTTGTCTCGTCTGGGGTGGGTCAGCGCCCGCCACTCTACTCGTCACCCTGTCAGTTGTCTCGTCTGGGGTGAGTCAGGGTGGGTCAGGGTGGGTCAGCGCCCGCCATTCTACTCGTCACCCTGTCAGTTGTCTCGTCTGGGATGGGTCAGGGTGGGTCAGCGCCCGCCACCCCACTCGTCACCCTGTCAGTTGTCTCGTCTCGTACAGCAGGCGCCTTAGTCTGGTCTGTTAACGAAAGACATCGTGTTGTCCATCATACTGCGTGTCTGCTGTCACATCTCGGATTGGTACATCAGTCTGCGTAACAACGTGGTCTATTAACGAAGGAAGGAAGATGTCGTGATCGTCCATCGTCAGTCTGGTCCGTTACCTGTAGATCAGCTTGCCGTGTCACAGTAAGGGTCAGGTCGGTTTTCCCGAGGACGGTTCAAAACATGGATACGTTGACGTTCCCGGTCCGTCTCTGTTGGTAGCGGAACTGCGCGCGTGGAATCATCCCGAGTCCTCTGCCGTGGACGAGCTGCCCCTGGCCCGAGCGACTCGCGTCCTTCCCGCGCCGAATGCCTGTGGAACTGTCGAAGTCGACACACACAGTTTCAAGCGATTGTGATGAACAACTTTCGAAGCCCCATGTGCTCCCTCCTTGCCAATAATGTACGTCCATCCACCCTCTCCTCTTCTCGAGAACTCGGTATGGACCTTCCCGTCTCCATGACAGTTTCGTCGTCTTCCCTCTCTTATACGCCTGCTTACGAATCCACACTCGATCACCGATCTCAAACACCGCTTCCACTAGTCGAGAATCATGCAGAACCTTACTCTTCTCGTGTGCTGAAACGCTGGCGTTGCGAATCGAACGATCGGTACTGGCTGAATCGTCTCATGGAGCCGAGTCACATACGCCAGTATGTCCGGCTCAACCGACCGCTCCGGCTCGCGACTTGCGCCCGCTCTCCGGACGTCCTGTCCACAGGCAGCTTGACCTGACTTCCGAACACGGCTTCATAAGGCGACATCCCTATGGAATTTTGCACATTGGCGTGCATCGACAACACATCAGGACCCAAACAAGTAGGCCAGTCCTTGGGATGATCAGCGCACTTTTTTTGCGATAGCTGACATCAAAACACGATGGCTGCGTTCTGAATAGCGATTTCCTTCAGGGTGATATCCGCTGTCAGGGTGATATCCGCTGGTAGTGCTTCCGCGAATGCCTAGCAAGCTGTACAACCCAGTCATCACCCTGCCCGTCAGGTTCCGACCTTGGTCGTTATCGATCGAACGAGGCATCCCGAATACAGAAATGACATTCTCCATCCATTGCAACGATGATTCAACCTGAACGATGGTACGTGCCTCCTGATTTGGAGGCACGTTATTAGGCCATGAAGATGGCCTAATAACTAATAACTAATAACCCTGCTATCTTTATACCACGACTGCTGTACTTCCGAGTGTCGCGACTTTATTGACAGAAAACAAAATAGCTCAAGTAACGCGCTGCACGCACCTCCGTCCGCCCCCTCTCGAGCCGACTCCTGCCACGGGATCCCCCGTCTCCCGCGCGGCACCGCCGTCCGCCCCCTCTCGAGCCGACTCCCGCCACGGGATCCCCCGTCTCCCGCGTGGCACCGCCGTCCGCCCCCTCTCGAGCCGACTCCCGCCACGGGATCCCCCGTCTCCCGCGTGGCACCGCCGTCCGCCCCCTCTCGAGCCGACTCCCGCCACGGGATCCCCCGTCTCCCGCGTGGCACCGCCGTCCGCCCCCTCTCGAGCCGACTCCCGCCACGGGATCCCCCGTCTCCCGCGTGGCACCGCCGTCCGCCCCCTCTCGAGCCGACTCCCGCCACGGGATCCCCGTCTCCCGCGTGGCACCGCGTCAGAGCTGAGGAGGCGACCCCGGACAGTCAGCTGGCGCCGGGCCAGTGCAGAGCTGCGCAGCCGATCAAAACACGATCAAACACGAACGATCGACTGACGGCCGGTCAGTGACCCCAGTGGCGGACACACCACACGGCGGCCGGTCAGTGACCGCACTGTGGCGGAGCACGCACAACCGGCTGAGGATCGACAGACGGCGGGCGTACGGGAACAGTCAGATCCATCACATAAGTCCGGTCCTCACCGCACCGCACCGCACCCGTCTGTGTCTGCGTACGCGGCTGTGCCGCGTACGCGTCCGGACGGACGGCGCTGAATTCGGCCGCCAGTCCAATCCGTTTCCAATCCGTCCGGCGCGAGTGCGGGCATCGCACGGGCGTCCCATCTACATTTTTTGCGCGGCGGGGACATTCTACCTAGTTGTTTATGCGCGTCTGAAAGCAAATCCAAGCACCGAAGCTCAGCGGATCGGCCTTCTTCAACTATAAAAGGTCGTTCAGCACCATACTCATGGCCGTGTGTGACGACGACTACTGCTTCTCCTACATAGACGTCGGGAGCTACGGCAGGGAACACGACGCCAGCGTGTTCGCCCAGTCGAAATTTGGAAGAAGGCTGGCAGATGGTTCTCTGAACCTACCGTCCCCACCTGGAGCCCTCCCCTTTGTCTTCGTGGGAGATGAAGCGTTCCCCTCCGCGCCGATATCATGCGGCCGTTCCCTGGCTCAAACCTGGATGAAACAAAACAGGTTTTCAACTACCGCCTAAGTCGAGCTAGGCGCATAGTTGAAAACACGTTTGACATTCTGGTCACGAAGTGGCGCATTTTTCGACAGCCAATCATAGCCAAGCCCGAAAACGTCGACCTCATCGTCAAGGCAGCGTGCGTCCTACATAATTACCTGCGTAGGCGCGATGGGGCGTCCAACGATAGGCTGTACATCCCCCCCAAATGACGTGGATCAGTACTTGGATGGTGCGGTCAACCCCGGTGCTTGGCGTTCCGAGGTGCAGGGGTCGGGGCTGACCCCGCATAGGGGACCACTGACCAGCAATTCCCACTCGCGGAATGCGGCGGAGGTCCGTAAAATGTACGCAGAGTACTTCGTCTCACCCGAGGGCGAAGTGCCGTGGCAGCTGAGCTACGTGCGGCGCGGCAGGCTCAATGCCAATAGACTGGGCGCCCCCCGGCAGCACCCACCTGCTGAGGAGCGCCGTGGCCAAAACATCGCGCCTTCTGGGTGGTCGCCCCCGTCGCCATGACACTGCGCCTTCTGAGGTGTCACCCCGCCGCCAGGAGAACGCGCCTTCTGACTTCAGCTCCTCCGCCAGGACATCGCGCCTTCGGATGTCGCCCCCTCCCTCCCTCCTCCCCCCAGCCGCCCGAAAATGTGCATGCCGCGGAAGTTGCAGCAATCGCCATCGCCTTGATAATGTGACTGACAAAGAGTTGTTGGCTGGCTGTTGAAGCTGCAATAAGCTGAGTAGTTAAAAAAATGTCATGTTTGTGCGTCGCCTAATGTCGTCAGGACATCACGTCATGGACTCGCGGAACTGAACGTCGTGCAACACGTCACGTTCAGGACGCGCATTCTGGCCTCGCTTCTGTCTCTTGGACTTAAGTAATTTAACAAAAACACTACCGTTTTCGCAAACGCTTCGTCGGCGTTTGATAGCTGAGCGGCAGCGGCCACGTCTGCTTTCTGTTTGAAAACCTGCAGGACTTCCTCCCGCCAGCGTCCGTCAGGAGAGGCATCGCGCCTACGTTTTCTTGTCTGGAACGAAGATGGTGTTGGCTGGGAAGCTGCCTGGGCCGATGGTGCTCGTGTCGACAGTGACGTTCGTCTCTCTCTCTGCGATGCCGGCGTCGGTGATTCCCGAGTTGCACACCTCGGCGCCTGCTGAGACGCCGGCGTCGCCGTCTGCTGCGATGCCGGCGTCGGTGAGTCCCGAGTCGCACACCTTGGCGCCTGCTGAGACGCCGGCGTCGCCGTCTGCTGCGATGCCGGCGTCGGTGAGTCCCGAGTCGCACACCTTGGCGCCTGCTGAGACGCCGGCGTTGCCGTCTGCTGCGATGCCGGCGCCGGTGAGTCCCGAGTCGCACACCTTGGCGCCTGCTGAGACGCCGGCGTCGCCGTCTGCTGCGATGCCGGCGCCGGTGAGTCCCGAGTCGCACACCTTGGCGCCTGCTGAGACGCCGGCGTCGCCGTCTGCTGCGATGCCGGGGTCTGTGAGTCCCGAGTCGCACACCTTGGCGCCTGCTGAGACGCCGTCCCGTGAGACGCACGCCCCGGCTCTTGTCGATGTGATGTCAGGTTGACGCCTGAAACGCCGGCACCGGCGTCTTGCGAGACGCACTCATGATCTTGCTGGAATTCGGCGGTGACCAGATGCGTTTCCACTGGTTCCTCCAGGACGACCAGGTCACCGGCGTTATCGAACCTAGAACATGTTAACCAATGCTGTAATAACTAATATCTGAGGGGGATATATACGAGCCTATTTTACCTAAACCTAAATCATGTTTTTGTTTTGCCTTCACAAAGCGCAGATATAGGAGGTGCTAATAATAAGCTGTACGATATGGGTTCATTGACCAGACACCTCTTTGCGAGGTCACAGGCCTTACAAGGTGCCGAAATAGGCTTGATGTACCCTACTCACCGAAGTTCGAGCAAAAACATGCGAACGCATTATCAGGCATGTGCATTATAAACACTGAACAGTGAGAAAACGGCCGACACATCACGCAGCCCTTTGAGCACGACCTTATATCTCAAGGACCTGGCATGACACGGGGTCACGGCCGGTCTCAAATTGTGATAGTATTAGATAGTATTATGTGATAAGCACACCGTGGTAACATTTACTCACAATTCAGTGAACTGAGTTTCCATGTGGTCTTGGCTGTCTTCTGGCTGGATGCCGGATGTGGTTTCTAGCACATTGTCATCACGACGCCGTGGGATCCCGAAACTGCTGCCGCCCCTGAAACGAAAGCAACATGGCTGATGGAGTGCGGCCACACATGAGTTAAAACATTGTTGGTGTCAATGCAATGCTAGAGTGCAAGTAACAACAGTGCTTTGACAGCTTTATAAGGTCCTGAAAGACCAATATTAAATGACTTACTGATGGCTGCTTCTGGGCGAAGGCTTTTAATCCCTGCCATGCGGGGGCGCATGATAGGATTATGGGTGGCTAGGAGGGACTGAGCCCCTCAACTTCGATACAAGATACCATTAGCCCTGCGACGTTACATGAAACAAGTTAAATCGCTTAAGCCCTTCACTTTCATGCAAGTTTCATCGGTCCTGCTGCCATGGCGGTTGCCCAGCCAATCAGAACCAAGTGTCACTTAACATTATTTAATGGCAAGACCTTTACACTTACTCTCGGTGTTGAACGTGGGTATGCAGGAAGGCATCCAAGACTGGATACAAATCCCACGCTCGAGCTTTTGACGTGCCAGGGGCGCCCGACCCACTGGGAAGCGCCCTTCTGACATGTCTCCGCGCCCTGACGTATCGGTTGCGAATGACCTCCCAGCGGTTTTTGACGTCAGTCACTGAGGGAAACAGGTGGCATAACAAACTTATGAACGACTTCCTCAAAGCGGACATGATGGCTCCCTCAGACAAAGCTGAGGGAGCCAGACTAGTTATTGATTCACCTTTTTTTTTGGAAGGATTCAATTACGATTCATTTAGGAATATGAATGATTCAGTCACCGTTTGATTCATGGATAACCATCTTGAGAAATTATTCTTTCCGATTCAAAGAATCAAAACTTTAAAAAAAAAATCACGTTTAACTCACCATTGAAATAGCATTACACAGTCTTTTTGATTCAATCAGCATTGTTTCTATGCGGGTTTTGATTCAATCATGATTCATGAATAAAAAATCCGGTGGTGAATCGATTCTTCTTTGATTCAAGGGATTTTGATTGAACAATTTCAATGGATTCAATCAGAGTCGAATCAATAACCAGTCTGGAGGGAGCACGGGTCTAGTTGCTCGAACAGCAAGCTCATGCATTTATTCAATACAACCAATACCTGGGTGTAACTATTGGCTGACTGGCAGGGCCCAGTCCCTCTCTTCAAGTACGTCGCAGTTGATATATACGTTTGACAATGCCTACTAATAATTCATTCAACTCGTAGGACAGCTGCGGAAACAACTTCTCTACAGATAATATTAATGCTGGCTTATCCTTTTTAATGAATATATAAGCAAGTCAATCAAGGAAAGGTATGTGGCTCACCTTCCATATCCAGTTCCCTGGCGATCTCACCCCAGGAGTTGTTCTTCCTTCCCACGTCTTTATAGCCACGAGCCTTGCGATCATAAAGCCAGGGGTATCTCTCCACTTTAAGGACGAGAGCTTCGTCTTTCGTAGCGTCCATGTTGATGCTGGAAAACGACATGTTACCAGGGGCGTAACTTTTTGAAAATTATTGGGGTTGCACTAGTTGTTAAGAACCCATTTGTAACACATCGCGTCATAGGCGTAATGTTAAATTCCCAAATTATTGGAGTTGTAGCTACAACCCCAATTTACATTAAAGTTCCACCCATGCATGTTACCACTGTGCAGTCATGCGTGGACAGTGGCGTGCGCAGAAATTCACAAAAGACCAGGCATTGCCTTGAGGGGCGCCACCAATATTGACGAAAATTTTGCAGGGGGAGGGGCTCTCCTTCCCTCCGCACCGTGCAGAAGGTTAGCCCCCCCCCCCGTCACTAGCCGGAGGGCGCCGTCACTGTCAAGTGGGGCGCCGTCACGGGCCGGAGGAGCAGTCACTAGTCGGAGGTGTGCCGTCACTCGCCGGAGGGGCGCGGTCACTGGCGGGAGAGGCGCCGTCACTCCGGTGGGGCGCCGTCACTATCCGGTGGGGTGCCGTCACTGGTCGGTTGGGCGCCGTCACTGGTCGGTTGGGCGCCGTCACTGCTCGGAGGGGCGCCGTCACTGGTCGGAGGGGCGCCGTCACTAGCCGGAGGGGCGTCGTCACGGGCCGGAGGGGCGCCGTTACGGGCCGGAGGGGCGCCGTCACGGGCCGGAAAGGGGCAGTCACTGGTCGGAGGGACTCCGTTACTAGCCGGAGGGGCGCCGTCACTGTCCGGAGGGGGGCGTCACTAATCGGAGGGGTGCCGTCACTTGCGCCGGAGGGGCGCCGTCACTGGCGGGAGAGGTGCCGTCACTAGCCAGTGGGGCGCCGTCACTAGCTGGAGGGGCGCCGTCACTGGACGGAGGGGGCCGTCACTAATCGGAGGGGTGCCGTCACTCGCCTGAAGGGCGCCGTCACTGTCCGGTGGGGCACCGTCACGGGCCGGAGAGGGGCAGTCACTAGTCGGAGGGGCGCCGTCACTGGCGGGATAGGCGCCGTTACTGGCGGGAGAGGCGCCGCCACTGTCCGGTGGGCGCCGTCACTGGTCGGAAGGGCGCCGTCACTCGCCGGAGGGGCGCCGTCACTCGCCGGAGGGGCGCCGTCACTGGCCGGTGGGGCGCCGTCACTGGTCGGAGGGGCGCCGTCACTGGCCGGAGGGGCGCCGTCACTGTCCGGTGTGGCGTCGTCACGGGCCGGAGAAGGGCAGTCACTAGTCGGAGGGGCGCCGTCACTATCCGGTGGGCGCCGTCACTGTCCGGTGGGCGCCGTCACTCGCCGGAGGGGCGCCACCACTGTCGGCAGAGTCACTGGTCGGAGGGGCGCCGTCACTGGCACACATATATATTGACTGGCTTCTGGCAAGTGGAGATTCCAGACATGGGAAGGCTGTCTTTTTTCTATGTCACTGTTAATACCTAAGGCTCGAAAAATATGATTATGTGCAGATACACTGACTGTGGCTTTGTTGTCTACTAGCCAGCAATATCTTTCTTTGTGGAACAACTTGAATGTGGTCTTAGTATAATATTATATTAACATTATAATATAATAGTCCTATTGATAGTATAATATTATGTGTCAATATTGATGTTATATCTACATGTTCAGAAGCCATGTTTTGTTTTCATCTGATGACAATTAAGCCTTCAAAATGTGTCATAAATAGTATTTAGTTATTGGCAAGGCACAGGGAATCCTGGGTATGTGGCTGACGTGGGAGCCTTCTGGAGCTCTCTGGGGAGCTTAGGTGAGCTTGCGAGCTTTCTAGAGAGCTTAGGTGAGCTTTGAGCGGACGTGGGAGAAACCAGGACCACTCTAGAGCCGGTTAGAGCTGTTTAGAGCTGTCTAGGGTAGCACAGAACACTCTGGCCGGCTCAGTGCTGCTTGTGGCTGACGTGGGAGCCTTCTGCCGCCGACGCCATCGCTGCCATCGCCGCCATCGCCGCCAACACCGCCACCGCCGCCACCGCCGCCTCCGCCTCCGCCACAGCCGACTCCACCGCCGCCGCAACAGCAGCCTCGGCAGCAGGCTGCGGCTGCCAGCCGCAGCCGCAGCCGCAGCCGCAGCCGCCGACGCCATCGCTGCCACCGCGGCCATCGCCGCCTTCGCAGCCACCGCTGCCGACGCTGCCGACGCATGCTGCTGAGGCCTGGATGCGGCCGTGTATGTGTGTGTGTGTGTGTGTGTGTGTGTGTGTGTGTGTGTGTGTGTGTGTGTGTGTGTGTGTGTGTGTGTGTGTGTGTGTGTGTGTGTGTGTGTGTGTGTGTGTGTGTGTGATGTGTATATATGTATGTGCAGTGTATGTGCGTCATTTGTATATGTGTATGTGTAGTGTATGTGTGCCATTTGTAGATGTGTAAGTGTAGTTTTTTTGCAGTGTATGTGTGTCATTTGTAAATATGTATGGCCTGCCGCCCGTCTCCGTCGTGATGTCGCCCAGTCCCGGGCTGACGCCGCCCTGATGAACCTGGCCTGCCGCCCGTCTCCGTCGTGATGTCGCCCAGTCCCGGACTGACGCCGCCCTGATGGACCTGGCCTGCCGCCCGTCTCCGTCGTGATGTCGCCCAGTCCCGGGCTGACGCCGCCCTGATGGACCTGGCCTGCCGCCCGTCTCCGTCGTGATGCCGCCCAGTCTCGGGCTGACGCCGCCCTGATGAACCTGGCCTGCCGCCCGTCTCCGTCGTGATGCCGCTCAGTCCCGGGCTGACGCCGCCCTGATGGACCTGGCCTGCCGCCCGTCTCCGTCGTGATGCCGCCCAGTCCCGGGCTGACGCCGCCCTGATGAACCTGGCCTGCCGCCCGTCTCCGTCGTGATGTCGCCCAGTCCCGGACTGACGCCGCCCTGATGGACCTGGCCTGCCGCCCGTCTCCGTCGTGATGTCGCCCAGTCCCGGGCTGACGCCGCCCTGATGGACCTGGCCTGCCGCCCGTCTCCGTCGTGATGCCGCCCAGTCTCGGGCTGACGCCGCCCTGATGAACCTGGCCTGCCGCCCGTCTCCGTCGTGATGCCGCTCAGTCCCGGGCTGACGCCGCCCTGATGAACCTGGCCTGCCGCCCGTCTCCGTCGTGATGCCGCCCAGTCCCGGGCTGACGCCGCCCTGATGAACCTGGCCTGCCGCCCGTCTCCGTCGTGATGTCGCCCAGTCCCGGACTGACGCCGCCCTGATGGACCTGGCCTGCCGCCCGTCTCCGTCGTGATGCCGCCCAGTCCCGGGATGACGCCGCACTGATGAACCTGGCCTGCCGCCCGTCTCCGTCGTGATGTCGCCCAGTCCCGGGTTGACGCCGCCCTGATGGACCTGGCCTGCCGCCCGTCTCCGTCGTGATGCCGCCCAGTCCCGGGCTGACGCCGCCCTGATGAACCTGGCCTGCCGCCCGTCTCCGTCGTGATGTCGCCCAGTCCCGGACTGACGCCGCCCTGATGGACCTGGCCTGCCGCCTGTCTCCACACACACACACACACGCATAAACGGCCGCATCCAGGCCTCAGAAGCATGCGGCGGCATCGGTAACGGCGGAGGCGGTGGCGGCGGCATCAGCTGGCGGCGGCGGTAACGGCGGAGGCGGTGGCGGCGGCATCAGCTGGCGGCGGCGGTAACGGCGGAGGTGGTGGCGGGCGTCAGCAGCTGGCGGCGGAGGCTGTAGAGGAGTTGGCATCTGTGGAAGTAGACATAAATTAGTTCATCTGGGAATAAACTGCTATTGTTGGATCATCGGCTATTTGTACTTTTTCCATAATATATTTATTCAATAAAATCAACTATAGGACAATGTTATTATAATGCTCTGCATCTAAGAAAGCATTCGTGATTTCAACACCCAACCCATGTGATGACAATTATTATTGCAAGGTTACTAGATGAGTTTTTTTGCGGCAGGAACCACACTAGGCAAACACTAACACTAACCACACTAATTTTCCAATAACATTCAAATCGATGGATTAGGTAGGTCAATAATAACCGATGTCTGAAGGACGTCAGGTGCACGGAATGACCACTAAAAAACCAGCACCTTACCTACTGCCGCCGCCGTTTCTGCTTCCTCTGCCACTGGTGTTCCGTCCGCCGGAAGCCAAAATGTTCCGCCATCTGCAGCAGAACGGCCCGCTGGCTGCGGAAGGCCCGCCCGGTGGTATGGCTGACGAGGCGGCTCTGCACCGCCTCGTGCCACATCAGGATGGCAGTTTCTGCCGGGCTCCACCGGGCGAACCGGCTGCGAGACTGGCCAGCGAGCGGTACTGCTGCGTACGGCGGCCGGTACGCCTCCCCCTCCGCCAGGCCGAACTCGTCCCGCCGAGCGCTGCTGTAAAACGGCGCCACTGCCTCCACTATTCTAATGCCGGTGGCTGGCTCTGTGGCCACCACCGGCCCAGTGGGGAACGGCACCGGGACCTGCGAATGAAAAGATATCGCTGTCAAACCCTGACCCTCCCACGAGTGAGTGGCGCTTAATTCCGTTCTTGTTTTAATTGACTGGAAAACGATATTAGTATTATGACTGTGTTATATACATATTATTGACATTAGTGCCGTATTTACTATTAATGTTCCATGTGACGACACAAAATACAGTGTTGTAACGTGCTGGAGCTATAACGAAAAGCTATAGAATATCGCCTTCGCCTCCAACAACGATCATATTCACTACATTCATTTCGTTTCATACGTATCGGCGCCATTCCACCACAGGTGATTTGGGCCAACTCACCGCTGGAGCTGGCAATAGCCACGGCGCCGCAGGGGCTGGAGCCAAGGCCGTTAGGGCCGGCGCCGTGGTGGCCGGAGCCAGGGCCGCCAGGACCTCCGGAGCCAGGGCCGCCGGACGGACCGGAGCCAGTATCGCCAGTACCGGAGGAGAGGCTGACGGCGTGGAGGCGAGGACCGCCTCCATCTCCGCTGCCTGCGAAGGGGAACACTGTCACATTGTGGCATGATACGTATCTGTCGCCCCATGTCACATTTTGGTTTACACTCTTTGCGTCATTTACATTAAAGTGGTGTCATATGCAAATGTGTATATCCATTTGACCTTGGTAAGTACCCAGTGCTTTGTAGGCATTTCCATTATGTTGCAAGTTTTATAGACGGCGATGGTATATGTGTCATGGCTGTGTGTGCACAAACCTCCTGCGTCGGCAACCAAGTGCACTCCTCCGGCTCTGAGATGTCCGGAGGCGCCAACGTCGACCCCGGCTGACGACTGGCTGCTGGCAGTGCCAGTCTGGCCCAGCAGGGCCCCGGCTGTGGCTGCCGGGAGGCCCACGACGGCGCAGGCTGGGGCTCCCAAGGCAGCCCCGGCGGGGCCTCCACATCCAGGACCACGGGCTCTTCCCCCGACGGCCCCGGCTGGGCCTGACCGGAGGCCCACGACGGGCCAGGCTGTGGCTGCCAAGGTAGCCCCGGCGGGCGCTGCCCGGCGGGGCCAGCCACCTCCACATCCAGGACCACGGGCTCTTCCCCCGACGGCCCCGGCTGGGCCTGACCGGAGGCCCACGACGGGCCAGGCTGTGGCTGCCAAGGTAGCCCCGGCGGGCGCTGCCCGGCACCAGAGGACGACGGAGCCTGTAAACATGACAACACAGTATTGGTGAATGACTCAAGCACAAGCACAAGCACAAGCACAAGCACAAGCACACACACACACACACACACACACACACACACACACACACACACACACACACACACACACACACACACACACACACACACACACACACACACACACACACACACACACACACACACACACACACACACACACACACACACACACACACACACACACACACACACACACACACACACACACACACACACACACACACACACACACACACACACACACACACACACACACACACACACACACACACACACACACACACACACACACACACACACACACACACACACACACACACACACACACACACACACACACACACACACACACACACACACACACACACACACACACACACACACACACACACACACACACACACACACACACACACACACACACACACACACACACACACACACACACACACACACACACACACACACACACACACACACACACACACACACACACACACACACACACACACACACACACACACACACACACACACACACACACACACACACACACACACACACACACACACACACACACACACACACACACACACACACACACACACACACACACACACACACACACACACACACACACACACACACACACACACACACACACACACACACACACACACACACACACACACACACACACACACACACACACACACACACACACACACACACACACACACACACACACACACACACACACACACACACACACACACACACACACACACACACACACACACACACACACACACACACACACACACACACACACACACACACACACACACACACACACACACACACACACACACACACACACACACACACACACACACACACACACACACACACACACACACACACACACACACACACACACACACACACACACACACACACACACACACACACACACACACACACACACACACACACACACACACACACACACACACACACACACACACACACACACACACACACACACACACACACACACACACACACACACACACACACACACACACACACACACACACACACACACACACACACACACACACACACACACACACACACACACACACACACACACACACACACACACACACACACACACACACACACACACACACACACACACACACACACACACACACACACACACACACACACACACACACACACACACACACACACACACACACACACACACACACACACACACACACACACACACACACACACACACACACACACACACACACACACACACACACACACACACACACACACACACACACACACACACACACACACACACACACACACACACACACACACACACACACACACACACACACACACACACACACACACACACACACACACACACACACACACACACACACACACACACACACACACACACACACACACACACACACACACACACACACACACACACACACACACACACACACACACACACACACACACACACACACACACACACACACACACACACACACACACACACACACACACACACACACACACACACACACACACACACACACACACACACACACACACACACACACACACACACACACACACACACACACACACACACACACACACACACACACACACACACACACACACACACACATATGCATACGATTTCGAAATGTTGAAAACGATTTCAGTAAACAGCCGGAGGGTACTTCGGAGAGCAAATCTCCATCCAACAATAATAATATGACCAACGGAACGGCGCTGCTTACCATTACAGCGTGGCGGTAATCTCTTGTATACACCGAGATCCGGTCTCGCCGCCCATGCGCCGAGTAATGGCGCTCCGCCGTCCCCAGCGAGTGAGCACGGGCCTCGGCCGCCGTCTCAGCGCTGTGCTGCAGCGCGCCGGATTCCCGGAGCTGCCGATCCTGTAAACGGAGAGACAACTCTGAAAGGTTGTGTTGCCGTACTCAGTCTTAGAAACACACACAAATACACAGAGAGAGATAATAAAATCAACGCCGACAGTACTACGGTATACGACAAAGTGCTAAACAAGCGAGGCTTTTGGCGGTCATGAAACGTGTAGTTGCTGAGGATGATACAAAAATACACTTTATACTGAAAATAGCTGGCTATCGCGAGCGAAATAATTAATTTGTAACACCCAGTCATATCATTCACTGACCTTGATGTTGTGGAAGGCCCGGTTTAGGCTGTTCTTGAACCGGGTCCTCAGACTCGGCGCCACTCCGCCGACGTGGGAAGCGGCGCGCTGCAGCGTCTCGTCCAGCACCGCCGTGCTGGTCCGGACGCTGACGAGCAGCCGCTGAGAGTCGACTGCCAACACAATACAGAACACAGCACCGCAGCTCGTCAGTGCAGCAACAATATACCGTCTCCGGCCCAGTCACTAGCACATACCCTAAACACAAAACTGCCAGACAAAAGCCGCGCGGTACTTTGTGCTGCCCTATTCTGTAGTTGCGGCAGTTACAGTTATTGACCATACATAGCAGCCAGCCGATATCTGCCGGCCGGCTGGAGACCAGGTAGGCAAACCCGGGCGGGGCTGCTGAATTCAGACTATTCCGCGCGGCAGGGACGACCGACAGCCGCGTCGTCGGCGAGGCAGTGTGGCTAGTCAGTTATGACTTCCGCTAATTAGTTGGAACGCTGCTTGTCAGACTGGGGATTGTACCCTGCAGCTTTGGAGTCACTTTGCGTGTGTTGAAAAGGAGCAACGGCACTGTTGCGTATGGTGCCACTGCCGACAAGCTTACCGTTGCGGGGCAGGTCTTCCAGGATCAGCGGCCGCAGATGAGCCCGAAAGTACAGGAGAGCCCGCCACACCAACTCTGTCACCACCACCAGCGCCGCCCCGTAGGTGCCGAGCGTCTTACCGGCGGTGGTGAACCATGAGTAGGTGCGACGGCCCTCAGACTCCTGCGACTGTTCACAGAAAACATAGCACTGGTGTTAACCCGCGCAGTCCTGGAGGTGTTTAAACATCGCCCGGTGTCGGTGTTTGAACACCCACTTCGGGTGTGCGCGGAGTAAGTTAATTGAATGTAGGCTATAAGAAACTCTGAAACTAGAGCGAAACCACGGAATGTGATTTTGTTTTACATTTTTCCAGTGAAAAGATGCACTTGTCTCAAAGTGATCCAAATTGCACACGTTTCCTGTCAAACCTAAAGTTATAGCTCAACGAAAAAATGGGGTTGGCTTATTATTTTATCATCGGTGAACAGTGCTATAATTGCAAAGACTGCTCAACGAAAATGATAAAAGTAGAACGTCATATTATACATCATTAATAGGCAATAAAAGCGACTTTATTTTATGCCGTTGCAAGATTGTTCTATTAAGCAAATATTCAACAGTACATGACGATTCGTGATCGCTGCAACAGCCTCTGAAAACAAAACAAATATCACCTTTGCCTCGTCAATCTCGGCGAGCGTTGTCCCCACGACCGCGCCCGTCCGGTACCCGCTCAAATTGCTGATGCTCATGAACAGCATCCTGAAATAAAATGATATAATCAAACATGAATCGTGAATCCAGCATCGCAAGTTAGAGAGGGGTTTCCGGATTTAAACCTGCCTGTCCAAATTAGCACCGTCGACATTACGTGACAAAACAACACAAACATACTTACTCCCTGAACTGCACCGCAAATGAGCGGGTGGGCGCGGCCGGGGGACTGGAGAGGACCGACGACAGGTAATCCTCGCAGATCTTCTCGATCTGCCGCCGGTCCTCATCGGAGAGGATGTTGTCCGGGTTGGTTTTTCTTGCCTCACGGGCCGCTTTTTCCATGTTAAGTTCTGTGAATATGAGAACACATGTAAGGAACATAATTTTCACGGTATGTCAGTGGTGCCTGACATGATATTGGGAAATATGTCAAAGGTGACCGGTCATTTTGGAATATATTTGCATTATATTAAGAGTATTTGTCAAACTGTTCAAAAGTAGTCTACTGGGTGCTTCTTCACAAGCTGATAGTAGTTGCTCGAGACATTCACGAAAAACAAGGGCGTGGCATCTACCCTGCACTGGTGAGGGGTAACGCTGCGCCTAGCAATATCTGGTGTGACATGGGTCGGGAAATAGGACGTGCTGACTCCGTGCTTAATCACTAGGACGTGCTTAATCACTGACCACTGAACGTTGGTAAACAGCTTACACAGCATATCGCTTCAATGGCAAATATATGTCATGTTTATAAATGCGTGGAAATGTGAAAACAACGAAATTCAATCCTTTCCAAAGTAACGTTACAGAGATGCTGCACTATTAACGTTCCCAAACCATTTGACGTCTACAATAAGAGTCTGTTGTCAAACGTTGTATTATAATTTACTTTATTTTTTTGTTTGAAAACGGAGAACACATACGGGGTCGGTGCTGCCGCCGCAGACCGCGGAGGCCGTTACTGAAAACGGAGAACGGCTCCGTCATCTGGCCGCAGGCCAGCCCCCACTGCCCCTCTTGCACCCTGGTGCAAAAATTGGCCAGCGCCTTTAAAAATTTGTTGCCGTTGGCGGGCCGCGCCGACAGTTCGGCGGCTATTGCCTCCATGACCTGCCGCAGATGGACAGAAGCTTCGTCAGTTGTCAGTTGTCACTGCACTCATCATTTCCGGTGTGGCATAGTGAATTAAAGGACTCTGTCCAATGATATGGTCTTTAAAAGTGACCCAGCAATCGATATAAATTATAGTATCCAAAACTAATGGTATGAAGTCGTACTTCGTTGTAATGTCAGACAAAAACGATATTCGCTGCCTATATTCATGAACATTATACGTGTCGTGTACTTACCGCCGTGACGCGGCTCCTGCTGGTGACCACTGACCGCCAGTCCAGGTCTGCCGGCTGCCCGGCCAGCTGCAGCACCTGCGTCAGTGTCAACGCGTGTGCGTGGTGTCGTGTGTTGTACTGCAAGTAGAACAATATTGTCATACAGTGATCAAACCACGTGTACCAGTACTGTTAGCTACTGCACAGTGCACACTGCACATACTCCGCAAACAAACGGAAACGTCCAATCACGGGCATTGACGCAAATGGCGGCAGTGGTTGACGTGACGAAGCGAGATAATAAATGGCGATGCTTTAGAATATGTTTCTTTGGCAAAGTATCATACAGTTGGTGACTGACTTCTCCCAGGTGCGTGAATAGGTCATGGCTCGGGCCATCGAGGCGGAGGGAGGCCCGGTAGAGCTGCTCGGGCAGCACAGCGCCGGGCAGCAGTGCCGCCACCTCCTCCATCTCCGCTGCTCTCCGGCGCTGCTGGACCTCACTCTGGTAAAAAGACACACGCATATGTGGCAAGATAAGTAACATGCTCTATCGATATCCGTCTACACTTATCTAGCTGACAAGTAGGCATCCCTCTGATTTTACAAGCCATTGTTAAGTGCTTGCATTATTCGTGTTACATTTGTGCACAAGGCTGGTTTGCTAATTGCTACATTTATCATATTAAAATATATATCATTGCTTATAGCCAAATACATGAAGTATATTTTAAACAGAAGGGAAATATTGAATAAGACAGTTGGCCGATGGATGTAAACTTAAAGGCCGCTTTAAATACGTATATGTACTTACCATCAGTGCCGTATTCAGAAAATCGTCAAGGGGGGGACAAGCGTGAAAGGGCGCCTTGGCTGAAAGCTTCGAAATACGTGGGAGGGCGCCGAGAGGGCGGCGCCACAGTACCTTTTCACCTGGAGGGGGGGGGGGGGGATGTTGCATTCGGAGATATTTCAAACTCGATTCTTTCCATGAAACGGCCATAGACGTAATGTTAAAGCTTGACGGAATCCCATTTTATCTAGTGTAAACTGGATCGCCTTCGGATCATAACGGCGCCGGGCGGGCGGCAGGGCGCCCAGGGGGGGGGGACATGTCCCAATGTCCCCCCCTAAATACGCCGCTGCTTACCATGATGGTCTCGTAAGCCTCTGGATCGGCGGGGACACCCAGACGCCGGGACGTCCGCTGCGACAGGGCACGCACGCACTGAAATCTAAATATATATATAAGTATGTAAATCAATCGATATATAGATTGATACATTCATGGATTGATAAATTGATACATTTATAAATTTATAAAGTTATAAATTGATAGATTGATAGATTGATAGATTGATAGATTGATAGATTGATAGATATATTGAAATATTGAAATATTGATAGATTGATAGATCGATAGATAGATAGATAGAGACGCTCATTGACATAACATTTGACCAGTTATGCAGATCAGGTTAGTATTCCTTGACAAAGTTCCGACATTGTAACATCGAACATGAACAAAATACAACGTCACAAACGTATATTATAGTATAACGTTAGATAAGGTACTAATTTCCCATCTCTACAGCCCGGTGTATGGACGTCAATGACAAGTAGACTTACCAACGTGCGAGCGTAGCGCTCTCGGCGCCGAAGGTCGGGTCGCGCGTTCTCGTCGTGGGCCGTCCGGATATGGTGCCGGAAATTATTCAGGCCCCGCTCACCAGTCCCGAAAGACGGGGCTGGCTGGCATCCTGGGCACCGCACTACGGACCTGCAACAGGTTTTCATACTGACATAAGAACTTTATATTGTACTATTGCGTTCACTTATATCCACATTTGTCATATACCTGATATCGGATGGCATGAACAAGTATGATATGACATGGGGTCACGTGACCTGCTATGATCTAAGCTGTCATTGGGTTACCTGAAATGGTCTGGTATGACCTGACGTCACTTGGTAGGAGTTGGCATGACTTGAATTTGATTGGGGACTTTAAACCAGATTCGAAGCTAAACTTTGTAGTGACTGAACTATACACGCGACCGTAATCAAGCTGCCTCAGTGTAAATGACAAGATATTCACATTTTATTGCAAGACGTTTCGGAAATAAGAAAGAATGTTAAATGATCAACGTTTTACTCGGAGACAGAATATATAAATACACATATCATGGCCAACACATAGTCGGTTGGGCGAGAGATACAAAACAACTTACGTTTCCGGACTCGGGTTGATGTATACCCGCAGCTCATGGTTTTTTACCAGCTCCCTGGCGGCATCAAAAAACACCCTTTCCGCAGCAGTCGCGGAGGCGTTCTTTCCAAGGTAGCTGGCGTGAGCCCGCACCCTGTCCCCTGTGCTGTAGAGGTTGCCACAGCAACAGGGGACATCCGCGGGCTCTGCAGGCACTGTGGGCGAGATGACGATCTTGTGGTTATACTGACAGTCATTAATTAGTGAAAAGGTCCAACAGTGTGTATGGGGGAGGTGGAGGTGGACTCTGCCCTGCCTCGTTCGGATGTCAGCCACAGATCAGTTTGGAGGAATTCCTATAGGACTGCCACGAAATCCAAGTTGTTATCCCTAAGCCCTTGGCTTGCACCCCAATCAAAATTGTATGGCTATTTAACTGCATGCAACGACAGCATTATGCTACTTGCATACAGTTCAGATTGGTGAAAACATAAATAGGTAAAACACACCAGTTGTTACAAAAAATGCATACGGTGAGATGAAACAACAGGCCCAGCAGACCTCGGTATTTAACCAAAAAGAAGTATGCATGCATCGACAATGATCGAAAACTAACAATCAAAGTTTACCCTAATCAAATTGGTGCACATGCCATTGGTGAAGATATTTTGACATTCCTTGATGCGTTAAGACCTATTAACCACCACTGAACGTGTCAACTTATCTACTTACCATATCCAGCCGGCACCGGCTCCGGGTGCAGCTCCGGCTGCAGCTCCTGCTCCGCCCCGGGCGACTCCGACGGCGGCGGCGGCGGCGGCGGCGGCGGCGGCGGCGGCGGCGGCGGCGGCGACGGCGACGGCGACGGCGACGGCGACGGCGACGGCGACGGCGACGGCGACGGCGAAGGGGACGACGTCGGCAGCGGTGGCGGCGATGGCGGCAGCGGTGGCGGCGATGGCGGCGGCGGCGTCGGCGACGTTGGCGGCACCATGGGGTTCGGACCGGGCCTCTTCGACCCCATCCTGACCACCTCGGTCACTCCCTGAGACGCGAGCTCGAGGAGGAGCACGGTCTCTGTCAGCGTGCTGACGTCCGGGGAGTAGATGAACCCTTGGCAAGAGTTCATGCGGTCGGGTGCAGACACCTCGCATGGCCTGTCCATGAAGGACTTCAGGGCCATGATGGCGTCAGTCTGCTGACCAGATTTGGTCTTAATCAGCAGTGCCCCTGAGCGGATGGAGCGGGCGCTGTGGACTTCTCCGCAGATTGCCACCAGGCAGCGGCGCACTGCGAAGGGGTTGGCGTGTCTCATCGACCCGCCGTCCTTGCGCTGGACCAGCAGGAGTGCCGGTCCGTCCGGGGGAGAGGTGTCCGGCGGGAGCCGGGCACCGGGACGGCCTGGCTCCTGAAGGTGACCAGGGGGGAGACCCCTGAAGGGGGTCGGGGTCGGGGGGATGGTAGCCCGGCGCCTGCCAGGCCCCTGGACGGGGCGGGCGGGGCCCCTGAGGGGGGCTGGGAGGGGGCGGGCGGGGCCCCTGAGGGGGGCTGGGAGGGGGACCGTCCAGGGGGGCGCGCGGTCTCGCGCCGGGGAACCCCGGAGGGGGGTCGGGCGGGTCGGGGGACGGGAGGACGGCGAGGACGGCCAGAGCCAGGCCCCTGGACGGGGCGGGCGGGGCCCCTGAGGGGGGCTGGGAGGGGAGGACCCCTGAGGGGGGTCGGGGAGGAGCCAGGCCCCTGAACGGGGCGGGCGGGGCCCCTGAGGGGGCTGGGAGGGGGACCGTCCAGGGGGGCACGCGGTCGCGCGCCGGGGAACCCCGGAGGGGGGTCAGGCGGGTCGGGGGGGGGGGGGGGCGGGCGGGGTTCCGGGGGGTAGCCATCGTCGTGGCTCAGGAGGGGAAGGATGGGGGCTAACTGTTTACGTTAATTGCCACACACGACAGAACGTGTTGGCAACTGCAAATTAACTTCTCAAGACTGGAGGGGACCTAAACCGTGGAGGAGGCCTATTGCCAATAAAAAATTTGTATCTAATGAGTCTACCTACTTAAAAATATCTAAAGTCTACCTATCTAAGGGTCTACAACCCTGCCACACGCACGTGGTCAGGGTTCCGCACCCGGAAGCGGTGGAGGGCTGTCGAAGGCTGGCTGGAGGCGTCCACAGGTCCGATGTCGATGAAAGGATGTTATTCGCGTTTTTTGTATTATTTTTTTTTTAAATTCCCGGACCGGCCTATAGCCATATTCCGGGTGGGGAGTGACATCTGGCAATTTGCCAGGAAAAGAGTTACGTTATCCGGTTTATGTGACCCGGGACAAACTAGGGACTAGGGCAGCTATTTTACGTTACTAGTTACGTTAACCGGTTTATTTGTACCCGGAAAAATTATTTGTTCAAAGTAAATATAATATCTAACATTACGTTAAGTATTTCGTTCAAGGTCAAATATAATATCTAGCATTACGTTAAGTATTTCGTTCAAGGTCAAAAATAATATCTAGCATTACGTTAAGTATTTCGTTCAAAGTCAAAAATAAGTCAAACACGAGACACACATGCATACATATTTTTACTACAATACACTTGTACAGTGTCAGTGTTGATGGAGCCGTGGCGGTGCCGTCATTGCCACAACGGGAGACTGTTGCCAGTCTCCCTGGCTCCGGCGCCTCGGCAAGACCTGGTTGTGGGGTGTATTTAGCTGGGCGAAAAGTCCTGAATAATAAAAAAAAACAGCGTCTAAGGCAAAGGGGAAAAAGCCTGCGCGGTGGGCCAAAAATGCGCAAGGCCAAAAACCCCTGTTATATTTGATTAGCTAAACGTGTTTGGTAGAGATAATCTAAGAGGAGACCTATCAATTCAGGATAACTATCACCTAACAGTGTTTGAAGATTTAATGTGATGCCATTTTGTTGTGTGTAATTAATAATGTTCTGTCGTTTATCGTTGTGTACTGGGCAAGTAATAAGTAAGTGTTTGATTGTGTAGCGCGGATAACCTGGGCAATGTTGGCAATTTGGTGGCGGGAGATTCTCCGCGGTTTTTTTTTTTTTTTTTTTCCCGGACCGGCCTATAGCCATATCCCGGGTTTGGGGAATTACTTCTGGCAATTTGCCAGGCAAAGAGTTACGTTATCCGGTTTATGTGGACCCGGGCAAGCTAGGGAGAAGGGGAGCTATTTTACGTTAATTAATTACTTTAACCGGTTTATATGTACCCGGAGAAATTATTTGTTCAAAGTAAATATAATATCTAACATTACGTTAAGTATTTCGTTCAAAGTCAAATATAGTATCTAGCATTACGTTAAGTATTTCGTTCAAGGTAAAAATAAGTCAAACACGAGACACACATGCATACATATTTTTATTACAATACACCTGTACAGTGTCAGTGTTGATGGAGCCATGGCGGTGCCGTCATTGCAACAACGGGAGACTGTTGCCAGTCTCCCTGGCTCCGGCGCCTCGGCGAGACCTGGTTGTGGGGTGTATTTAGCTGGGCGAAAAGTCCTAAATAATAAAAAACCCAGCGTCTAAGGCAAAGGGGAAAAAACCTGCGCGGTGGGCCAAAAATGCGCAAGGCCAAAAAAAACCTGTTATATTTGATTAGCTAAGCGTGTTTGGTAGAGATAATCTAAGAGAAGACCTATCAATTCAGGATAACTATCACCTAACAGTGTTTGAAGATTTAATGTGATGCTATTTTGTTGTGTGTAATTAATAATGTGCTGTCGTTTATCGTTGTGTACTGGGCAAGTAAGAAGTAAGTGCTTGATTGTGTATCGCGGATAACCTGGGCAATGTTGGCAATTTGGTGGCGGGAGATTCTCCATAATATAATAATGTGTAATTTTTGTATGACCGAGACGGAGGCGAGCCAATATTACCTCCTTCTCTCTACAATTCTGGTGACTAGATACAAAATGTTGGACTTTTGGCTTGATTGGATGAAGATGAAAATGTGGAGCGGCGTCCCACTCGCTCTGGCGCAGTATGCTAAGTTGAGAATTAATATAATTTAACACGTCTGATACTGGGCTTGGAAGTTGGTTTACTGAAGGTAGTTCTAGGCTCAATTTCGCAAGTCTGTCGGCTTCCTCGTTTCCCGGGATACCTGCGTGTCCTGGGATCCAGAGGAATTCAATACTATTGTTTTTACTGTTTAAATACTTGATTAGTTGTCTGATTTTAAATACTATCGGGTTTCTACATTCACTAATCGAGGAAATAGCCGTGAGCGAGGCGGACGAGTCTGTGCAAATGACTACTTCCTTAAGTTTTTCTTTTCTGACATATATTAATGCTAATAAAATGGATGACAATTCCGCTGTGTATACGCTATGTATGTCGGGAAGTCTAAAGTTATTGCTAACTGTGTTTGTGTAGAATGCACCACCGGTTCGGCCGTCGCTTCGAGAGCCGTCTGTGTATATGTAAGTGTATGTGTTATGTTGTGCTTTGTGTTCGTTGAAGTGTGTGTGTCTCTGCCGCCGTGACTGTGTTTTTGTTGTGTGTGAAGAGGCGGTGTGTGTCTGGTGTTGTGTCGAGCCAGTGAGATGTGAGTGGTGGCGTTGGCATTGTGTTGATGTGTGGAATGTTGAATAGTGCGAGTGTTTGTCTGATTCTGTGACTGATGAGTGGGTGTCGTTTTTGTAGTAGTGTTTGTCGTCTTGTGGGTGCGGGGTGATTTAAGATGTGGAATGTTGGGCGTGTGGGGTGTGAACTTGCTCTGGTGTAGAATCTAAGTAGTGTGTATTTGCGTCGGCGGCAGAGTGTGGGAATGTTTGTGTCGATGTGTAAGTTTGTGGTGTTGGTGGTGCGGCAGGCTCCAGTCACGATCCGCAAGGCAGCGTTTTGGACAGTTTGCAATTTTTTAATTTGTTTGGAACATATGTCATCAAATAAGAATGCGTTATAGTCCATTATTGGGCGTACCAGGGAAGTATATAGTTGGAGAAGAGTGACACGATCTGCGCCCCACTCTCGACCAGCCAATGACTTCATAATATTAATTCGTCTCGTACATCTCTGCACTAAATCATTGAAGTGTGGGATGAACGAGAGACGTGTGTCTAGCGTTATTCCCAGATACTTGAATGATTTGACGAAAGGGATAATTTGATTGTTATATTTTAATGGAATGTAGGGTTCCACATATGCAGGTCTCTTTGAAAAAATTAGAGATGCAGATTTACTTGGAGAAATTTCCAGACCCCATTTGTCGCACCATACCTTTATATCAATGAGTACTAGTTGTAACATTTTGCTGGCTTGATCGACACTCGGGTGCGAGAACCACACCGCCAGGTCATCAGCGTACATTGAAAATTTAAGACCTTTGTCGATCTTGTTAATATTACTGAAAATGTCGTTAATCATAATTAAAAATAGGGTCGGAGAGAGGACCGATCCCTGTGGGACACCGTGGTCCTGATTTTGATTTGGAGAATATGTGTTGCCGCACCTTACATTAAAAGTTCTATTTTCTAAAAAGTTTTGGATAAATTTAGCGAGTCGACCTCGAATTCCGGCCTTATGGACCTTTACTAGAAGTGCAGTCTTATTAACTCTGTCAAACGCAGCTCTCAAATCAAGAAAGAGGGCAGCTGTGACCTCTCTCCCTTGAAAGCCGCGCTGGACAGAGTCGATAAGACCAACTAAATTGTCCGCAGTGGAGCGACCAGGTCGGAAACCACTTTGGTGTGGGGAAAGTATATTATTTGTTTCAATGTATGTCCTGATGCGTCCATTAACCATGCGTTCGAATAGTTTACATGCACAACTAGTTAGAGAAATGGGGCGATAGCTAGCGGGAGAAGAT
The DNA here is from genome assembly GCA_036785665.1 of Chirona hameri. Lineage (NCBI taxonomy): Eukaryota > Metazoa > Arthropoda > Thecostraca > Balanomorpha > Balanidae > Chirona > Chirona hameri. Next base: position 161,376 of record JAXIVJ010000261.1, on the reverse strand, counting down.
TTGGGTTTGCGAGGTTTGATTATAGGAATTAGCGTACTATTATTCCAAGATTCAGGGAAAGTGCCATCAAACCACATGGTATTGAAGGCTGTTAGTAAGTTGGTGAGACCAGTCTCTGTCAAGTTTTTGAAGAAGGAGTAGTCAATTTGATCTGGTCCTACAGAAGTTTTACCACATTTACCTATAGCGTACGTTAACTCGGAGTTGGTAAAAAGAGAGTTGTAGATTTCTACATTATTAGAGTCAAAGCTAATAGATTGGAATTGATCGTTAAGTTGGTTATTAAAAGTTGGTGTACATTGTTGCGTTGATGATATGTTAGCGTAGTGTTGTGCAAATTGTGTTGCCACCTCTAGGGGAAGCGTGTAAGATGTGTTGTGTATTTGTAAGTGTGGGATTTTGTATGCCGGTGGTCTTTTATTTGAAAAAGATTTAATTAATGTCCAAATTTTTGAGAGGGAGGTAAATCGATTAAAGGTAGATGAGAATTCCTGCCAAGATTCTTTTTTTGCTTTGCCAATGATTGTTTTAGCCAAAGAGCGGGTTTTCCGCGCTTCGTGTTCGTTTTCTGCAGTTATACAAGATTGAAATTTTCGAAATGCTCTTTTCCGGAGGGCAACAGCTCTTTGGCATTCTGTGTTCCACCACGGGGCAGTACGCTGCCTCGGGTGGCGTTGTGTGTGTGTGCGTGGAATGTGCTGGTGTGCTGATGCGAGAATAGTGTTTAAAAATGTGTTAATGTCAGTCTGGGAGTCTGCGGGGTGACTAGTGTCAATGTGTTTTTGAAAGGAGGACCAGTCGGCTTTGCGAAGGTTCCATCTAGGCAGAGAGTAAAAATTTGTCTGTCCTGAAGGGACTTGGAGTTCTAAGTGAATTGGGTAATGATCGCTAAAAAGAGGGTCAGATTGTGCATTAAATGTAAAAAGAGTCGCGATGCGTGGTGTGGCGAAGGCGAGATCAATGGCGCTGTAAGACAACACGCCTCCTGAGTGGTGTACGTGTGTGGGTGATTGGTCGTTAAGGAAGACCAAATTATGCCGGTCCAGTAGGTCCAGCATAATTTGGCCGCGGAGAGAGTTCTGAAGGCAGCCCCACGCCCGACTATGCGCGTTGAAATCGCCCATAATCAGACATGGGGTGTTAATATTTGTAATAAGCTGGGAAAAAGAATCAATGTCTATGTCCTCAGTCGGACGAAAATAAATAGAGATAAGAGTTAGTTCTATCTGAGCGATTTTAATATTAACGCCGACTGCGTCTAAGGTTGTTTGAAGGTCGATTTGGTGATGCAAAAGTTGGTTTGAAATAAGCAAAGCCGAGCCGCCTCGGCGCGGTGACGCATTTACGTTGTTTGTATAAAGGCTATATCCGGGTATTTTAAGAGTATAATTATTAAAGTCGGCGTCGATAAAACGGGTTTCCTGGACAGCGGCTACTAACGGATTATTATTTAAGACATAATGTTTGAATTGCCCCCAATGGGATATTAATGATCTAACATTCCATTGGAGAATGAATTCTGATTGTTTGTTATTCATCGTGAGTTACTTCCAGACCTTGCCTCGCGGTCGCCCGGGTACGCCTGCATTGGGAGCGGGAGCGGGGGGGGCTCGACCTATCTGTAGGGAGCTGGGCGGGGCGGATGGGCTGGAAGCCTGAGTTGCTTTCCTCTGAGAGCAGGGGAAGGGGGGAGGGGGGGGGGGAGGGCGGGGAGAGGGAGCAGGGGGGCGGGGAGATGGAGCGGCTGGGGAGCGGGGAGGGGGGCGGGAGGGCGGCGAGAGGGAGCGGCGGGAGGGCGGGGAGCGAGAGGGGCGAGGCTGGGTGCGGTGGCTGGTCACGCGGCGGTTGACGGCTCGGAGCAGTGAGGTGTCCGACTTGCCTGCAGACGAGTCGTCGGAGTCTTCCTCCGTGGATGGCCCCCTGGTGCTCTGGGGATCTGAGTCCTGGGACCCGGCTGGGGACTCCGCCAGATGTTCGGCGGGGGTGGGCGTGGGTGCCACTGGGGCACAGCCAGAGTCCGTGTTGGACTTGTCTTGGGAGGGGCAGGGCTCGCAGGGGCGCTCGACCTGAGCAGCCGCCTGCACCGGTGGGAAGGACCCGCGTGGGGACCGACGGGGAGAGGGCGTGAGTCGGGTCGGGGTTGGCAGCAGCGGCCACACTCTGGGAGCCAGCGCTGGGGTGGGAGGCGGGGCGATTAGCGTCGCCCGTCGGGCCTTGGTCTGTTCGACCACTGTCCGTCTGGCCGGGCAGTCCCGGGACCACGCGGCGTGGGGTCCGCCGCACGACACGCAGCGCATCGCTGCGGTGTCGCCACAGTCACAGAGGGCTGTCTCGTGCGACGAGGCGCACTTCCCGCAGGTGGGGAGACGGGCGTGACAGTTCCGCTGGTGGTGGCCGAAGCGCCAGCAGTATCGGCACTGCTGGGGCGCCGGGGTCCACTCAGTTACTGCGGCTCTGATGTAGCCGCAGTAAATCTGCTGAGGCAGGTCTAGCCCCCGGAACCGGAGCTTGATCATGGGATTCGGTCCCGGCTTTTGGGACCTCATCCTCACGACCTCCGTGACCCCTTGGGTCACCAGCTCCTGCAGGAGCACGGCCTCGGTAAGTCTGTTGACGTCGGGGCAGTAGATGTAGCCCTGGCAGGAGTTCATCCTGTCAGGGGCAAACACCTCACAGGCCGCGTCCAGGAAGGACGTTAGGCCCATGACCCGCTTCGTCTGCTGGTCAGACAGTGTCTGTACCAGCAGGCCGCCAGTACGGATGGGTTTGGCGGAAGCCACCTCTCCGCAGAGGTTGACCAGCTGGCGTCTGATTTCGAAGGGGTTCGCCTTGCGAAAACTCACCCCGTCCAGCCTCTGGATGAGGAGGAGAGCCGGTCCGTCGGGTGGAGAGGTGTCTGGCGGGAGCCAGGCACCGGGACGGTCGGGGCGGGGCTCCTGATGGGAGCCGGGGTTTCGGGGGCGAGCGCCGGTACGGGAGGGGGACCCCTGAGGGGGGTCGGGAGGGTCGGGGGGGCGGCGAGAGCCGGGCCCCTGGACGGGGCGGGCGGGGCCCCTGAGGGGGGCGGGGGGGGGGGGGGGGGGGGCGGGGTTCCGGGGGGGTAGCCATCGTCGTGGCTTAGGATGATAGGGTGGGGGCTAACTGTTTACTTAAAATGCCACACACGACAGAACGTGTTGGCACCTGCAAATTAACTTCTCAAGACTGGAGGGGACCTACGCCGTGGGATTAACCCGTAGAAGTGTAAGAAAGATAAGATTTAGAGTAGGGTAGGAGAGAGTTGGTGAAAAGAGGTCTCAGACTGGCTTAGTTGAATCAGCCTGCCACCCCTCCAGGTCGTTTGTGGACCGTTCGGGCCAAGCAGGCTGGGTGTACACCGTTAGGTATCCGCCAGTGGACTAGTTTAGGAAAGAGATAGATAAAAGCAGAATGAAAAACAGTGAAATTATCACGAATTCCAAAGGAACCTTTCGCGAAGACTACCTATCTAAGGGTCTAACAACCCTGCCACAAGCACGTGGACAGGGTTCCGCACCCGGAAGCGGTGGAGGGCGTCTACCTATCTAAGGGTCTAACAACCCTGCCACACGCACGTGGACAGGGTTCCGCACCCGGAAGCGGTGGAGGGCTGGCGAAGGCTGGCTGGAGGCGTCCACAGGTCCGTTGTCGTAGTCCGATGATTCTCCGCGGAACGGCGGCGGCTTATATACCCCGGCAGGGGCACAGGTACAGTGTGCGCATGCGCAGCAGCGAACCGCTGCGCATGCAGTTGACCAGGTAAGTGGTAAGCCGAAGACGGCGCGATGGCGCGCGCCCGGAAGTCTGCACCGCACGCGACACGAATGATAATTACATGAGTGCTACAAATAACATGAATGACAATTGACACGATGATTAAATAACACACATTGATGCAGGTAGAGATACGCGCCGGCGCTTAGTCCTAACGGCGCCGGCGAGCGACGCCTGACACGCCACTGTACCGCAGCGCACGGCGGCCGCCGGCCGGGGACGGGGACAGCGTACTGTTCGCGCAGAGGACGCGCCACACTATAACCTTTTGAATGATGATTCTTCCTACGTTCCAGATGTTTTTCGTTTTATTGCTCACAGTTTTTTTCTTCTGTGATTTACTCGCCAATTACGTGGATGTTGTGTTACCCTGTCTGTTTATCCGTGAGTTACTTGCCATCTTCGTGACGTTTCCGTTTCGCTGCCTTCTCAGTTTTTCTGAGGGTTCTGTATTTTTTTTGTTGCATATATGCATATATTTACCCCACGGCGTGTTTCCCCTCCCTTCTGATGTTTCCGAAAATACTATGATTACTTACCAGCTCTGTGATGTTTTCGTTTTCTTGCTGTTTTTCCATAGTTTTTTTTTTGCCACTCGCCTGATGTTAACCTCTTCGCTGCTGATTTTTTTTCTCCTCAAGGTTCCGTTTAAACGTATCTGGTTTGGTTTGCAGCATATATGTTTGCCACCCGACGCGTTTCTCATCCTCGGGCACTTTCCGTGGATTCCTTTTGCTCATGATTTGTGTGTGTCATGTGATGCGTTTTCTGTGTGTTTGCTTTTACCCAGCTAAACCGTTTACAATCTTTTAGTTATGGGCGCCATATAACCGCTTCTGTTGCGGCGCCCATAAGCCTCTCCCCCTCTTTGAAATTATTTGACTCAATAGAGGTCGGATGACGTTACAAAAAATGGCCGCAGTTTGTTTGGGTGGCAAGAGTGTTTATTGGTGCTCTTTAGGTCGGCCAACGTTGGTGGGGCAAAGCAAGTTAGTGGGGCCAATTCCTTCATCCCATGGTTGCACGATGTCCAACACGGACCGAAGTAGCCTTACCCTAACCAAATACAAAGGAACACCGGCGAATGAGCTAAGAGGACCATTGGCGGTAAAGGCAAAGTCATCGCCGCGAGCAGTTACATTCATACACTTCCGTTGACTGCGTCCGACAAGGCTTCCGTCAAATGGGTACAATTCCATCCTTCAGATCTACATAATCATCTGGTGATATAATCATCTGGCGATTATCTGCGATTTGTAACTAGAACACAATTATGTGGAGCAGATAAAGCATATTGTATCCCACCTTCTGCGCAAGCGCTGACGGCGACCACCCTTCGGCACCAGTCGGTGACCGCTGCACTCCCCTCCACCAGCCAGTCGTCCTTCTGGACCAAGCGATCGTCTTCCTTCCAAAACTGACAGATTTGAAAAATTAATAAACATGCGTCACAAGACATGCATGTGGCGATGCATGTGACGATGCATGTGATGGAGTGGAGGGCTAAAAGCGTTCGAATACGCTCGGACACGACAAATATATCGTCGTGGAATGCAATCTCTGCATTGGTTAAAAAGCGGCCACATTGAATGTCCAAGGACGAACAACAAACATGTTATTCGTTATTGTTATTCTCTTGACAATTTTTTTGGGGACTCCCGGATTTTAATATATAAATTCATTGTCAGATTTCATTTAATTCTACTATTTTTTTTTATTAAATGATATCCAATTTTGAAACGGGAAAATATCTGCGAGCGGGTGGTCACTTCTTGTGCCCGTTGCTTCAGCTAATTAAGGATCTGACTCGATTCCGGAGTCGAGAGTCGGAGTCGACTCCGAAGAGTCTGAGCGGAGTCACCTAAAAACTGATCGACTCCGCAGCTTCAGTCGCAATCTGTCGAGGCGAGAGATTCTCCGGATGCTTCACCAGATTCGGCCAGCGCGTCTTCATCTCTGCGGGATCTTCCCCATACAACGCCTCCCTGATGGCAGAGGAACTCCGAAGCTCGGATGAGTCTGGCCGAGTGGATGCTGAGGCAGCAAGCGTGGCCGTCATCAGCTCTAGTTTCTCGACCATCTCCCTGTGTAACTCTTGACGTTCCTAGGGGAGCTTCTGCAGGTTCTGCAGGTCTTGGCTGAGCTGCCCCAAGATGCCGTACAGATCCAGCAGGACTGCTAGGCGTACTCTGAAGGTCGTGTCACCTGAAATAGAACAAACAAAAACAATGAAGCATTGAAAGACGATAAGTTTGATCGAATCACCAACGTCTGGCACAGTATTATACATTAAGCGTCAAGATCCGTTAGACTCGAGTAACAACATTCAGGGTGCTAGGATTGCTTTGAAGTCAGGCTGTGGAGTGGGAAATTCAGCCAAAAATAAGCATTAGTAGTGGAATATTCAGCCTAAAAAGACCATATGACGAACTCGGCTTGGACACAACTGACCCATCAGAATTCGCTGTTACAAATTACAATACGCCTGTGGAGGAAAACGGGTTAGTCTTTGCTAAGGCTTCTAGTTATTAAATACATCTTGGTTTATGGAGTGGAAAATTCACAGTAAATCTGGGGAAAGAGTGGAGAAATATTATCCATAGGGTGTCATTTTCCACCCAAATTTTGCAATCCTAGGAGGCTAGGACACTGAACATGCATTACCAGTAAGGCGCCGTAGTTGGCGATGATCGAACGAGCGCGAAGGAAATGTATGGGGAATTTCAACTCGATCGGGCAAGTAGTTTCTGAGATACAAAAAAGGGTGCGCACGTGCAGAGGCACGCACGTGCAGAGACTTGTGGGAAAGTGGGGGCTGAGAGGTCCCTAACCACACACCAAATTTGAACACAATCGGCTCAGTCGTTCCAGAGATATACAATAGGGGTGTGCACGTGCGCACGTGCAAAGCCATCTCACCCCTGACTTGTGGAAAGACGGCGGCTGAGTGGTCCCTAACCACATATCAAATTTTAATACAATCGGCTCAGCCGTTCCTGAGATAGTACAGAGGCACCCACACCTGACTTGTGGGAAACTGGCGACTGAGGGTTTCCCTAACCACACACGAAATTTGCACATAATCTGCCCAGCCGTTCCGGAGTTATTGCGAGAAAATACTTTTAACACCCCTCACGCGACACGCGCCACGCGCAGTGGTAGTCATAGTCACCCACATGAGTCGGCACTGGTCTCAAACAGGGTAGGTTAGATGGGGCTGCTAAGCAAAGAAGTCCGCTTGTCAATCGGACGTGCGGTTGCAGAGATATGAGCTCAAAAGTGTCGCCACGGGCCGAGTCGGACCGGGCCGGGTCGGGCCGCTCATGATCAGATTTTCCACATACACCACGGAAGGACGAGCGAGCGCTTCGCGCTCGCTCGTAATTATATTTTGGAACCTCTTCTTAAATTATAAGAAAAAATAGTGAGAAGCGAAATAAGCAGTCCCAAGGTTGACCAGACATCCAATGTACAGAAATATCACCAAACGCAAACATGCTATATACATTGTATGTTAGATCAGTAATGACAGCACAATGTGATCAGCCATCATATACCTCTAAGAAACTGGAGATATTCCACCATCTGGCCAACCGCGGAGGATTTCTCGCGGGAGAGTCTGCCAGCCGATCCAGACCAGTGGCCATCGCAGGTATGTTGATGACAAACGCCTGGAGGACGACGGCGGCATAGGTTCTCGGAGCGGCAGCCCGCGCTCTTCGCAGATGCTCCGCAGTATCTCTCGGTTTTTACTGCTGACTGAAAAGCGCTTGGTGATGCGCGTCACCGTGTCAATGGTGTTGTTTACCCCAGCACAGTTCGGCTCGGCCTTGGCGCTCGAATGCGCCAGATCAAGGTGTGCTCCGTCCCAAAGGCATGGCTACTGTGGTGGTACTGGCCCTCGGTACATATCGCAGTTTTTTTTTTCTCCTCACGTCCGTGACACCGTGTCCAGCCACTCCTTTGCCAGCGAGGCTCCATCATGTTCAGTCACCACCGGAGCTCCGACGACGAAGCTCTGGAACAGAGCGTCCGCTGGCGCCTCTGGAAGGATAGTGACGATTCCGGTGATCTCCAGAGTACGGTGATTAAGCGGCACCTTGTCCGCGATCATCGCGACACAGGGTGCTGATTGAACATGGCGGGCCACCGCACTCAGCACCACGTCACAAAACGCATCTCGGAAACGCGGCATCTGCATGCCTGAATGACATTTGTCTCCCATGTGCAAGCCATTCTCGGGGCCACCGCACTCAGCACCACGTCACAAAACGCATCTCGGAAACGCGGCATCTGCATGCCTGAATGACATTTGTCTCCCATGTGCAAGCCATTCTCGTGCTGGAGGACGGCAAGCTTCTCGAACTGATTACTGATCCCGCGGAGGTGAATGTTTGATGACGTGGTAGGCAGTGTGCGCTACAATGCCGCCGACAGTACCGGTTGTCCTCGTACGCGCCGCCCTGAGTTCACTTTGTCTCCGCATCTCCTCTTCCTTTTTGCGATGTCCCCCTCCCATCAGATGGACCTTGATAGCAGCCTTCAGCAGGACGAACGCTCGTGGCAGGAAAGAGGGTTTTGGGAAGCTGTCTCCCAAGGCAAAATCATATTGATAAAGCCCCGGGGTTTTCGACGCTGTGTTTTGCAGGTCCCGCGCAGGATCGAACTCTGGTTCAGTTCAGTTCAGAGAAATTTATTGCAAATAAACCAAATAAACATACAATACACAACAAAATGGATCGGCGCAAAAGCTTACGCTTAAATCATAGCACCTTTCCAGAATAACATAAGACATACATAAAGCGAAGATAAATCGTGTAACACAAGCAAACTAAAAGAAACCAAGGTCCCGTTGTCGAACGCGCCGACCCCGCCACCCGCCCGCCGAGTGTCGCGCGTATTCATCAAAGTTCACCGGCGCCAGGCAGCTGCAGTCGGATCAGTGTAATGTTGTGAAGCTAATTACGTATGTTATGAAGGTGAACGAAAGCGTCGAGTTTGCATGATGAATGATTGAAAGTGAAAAGCGACATATGATTCTTGGTGTTTGGTTAGGCCCTTTCCATTCAGAAGAATGTTACATTTCTTAGAGGTCGAAAAGTTATCAAAAAGAGGAATTTCTACTTTAATATTGGTGATAAGATTATTTCTTTGGACATTGTAAAGGGGACACGTGAAAATGAAATGAGCGGCATCTTCGCGTCTATGTCCACATCTGCATGATGGGCTCGTGATATCCGGATATTGTATTTGAAAGAGATGTACGTTAAGTGTTGTTAATCCGATTCGAAGTCTAGTGTGAAGTGTGTTTCCTGTTTTAGTACCGTACATGTGTGTTAGTGGTGGTTTTGGTGTTCCAAGTCGCTGCCAGACTAGACGAGCAAAGTGAGAACGGGATTGAGTGTCACGTAGGGTTATGGGCAATAGGTTCCAGTTTCGAATGGTTGCGGGAAAAAAAGAGCGATAGAATGATGTGAGACGCGCTGGTATGGTAGAAAGAAGGCTGCTGTTACGTAGTCGAAGACCAGTTGCGTTTATTCTTGTGTCTGTCAGTATGTTGGTCAGGTATGTAGGTAGATGAGGATTATCATAATAAAGTCTATGGAAGAAGATGAGTTTATGTATAAGTCGCCTTGTAGTCAGTCGTTCCCACCCCAAATCGTTCAGTAGTGATGTCGTTGGTGTTCGAAACATTGCTCCGGTCACGAGTCTGGCACATCGGTTTTGTAGAGATTCTAGTCGTTGGGCGTCAGTCAGTGTTATATTTCCGTCGTAAATAATGTCACAGTAGTCAAAGTGTGGTCTTATGTAAGTCTTATAGATGTTGTCAAGTACTGATCGTGGGAGAAATCTAGCCACAGGATAAATAGGCCCTAGTGTTTTATTTATCGTACGTATGATTGTATTAATGTGTTGTTTGAAGTGTAGGTCAGTTGACAGCGTAAGTCCAAGATGTTTGTGGCTCGTCTCTGCAGGTATGTCTTGTCCATCAAATGTTAGTCTCATGTCTGGAATGTCATGTCTATTCGTGAATGTAAGTCGTACTGTCTTAAGGGTATTAAAGCTTATCGCCCAGTCATGTCCGTATTGCTGAATGATATCCAGGTCAGTCTGTATGGATAGTTGTCCTTCGGAGTCCTGAGAGTGAGATGCGTAAAGAGAGGTGTCGTCTGCGTAAAAAAGAGCGTCATTGTGAGTCTGTCCGGAGAGGTCATTTAGGTACATAATTGCTAGCAGAGGTCCGAGCACTGAGCCTTGGGGGCAGCCAGAAAGCATTTCCTCGGGTGGTGAAATTGAATTTCCGACTCGTACCGTTTGTGATCGACCGATTAAATATGTTTCAAGCCATTCCAGAAGGGGTCCAATGATTTTGAATTGTATTTTACATTTAGCTATTAGACCATCATGCCAAATTTTATCAAAATATTTAGAGATGTCCAGGAATACGGCGGTGAATTGATTGCCTGCGTTTAATGCCGAATACATTTCATGAGTTAGATATAATAATTGAATATACGTGCTGTGGTCTGGACGATACCCACTTTGCTTTTCAGTCAACAGATTATTGTTATTAAGGTGTTCGTATATTTTGTTAAAGACAAGTTTCTCGATAATTTTTGAAATGTTAGAAAGAAGACTAATCGGTCGATAATTTGTTGGGTCGGAACTGGAGCCCTTTTGTTTTAAAATTGGAGTGACAGATGCTTTTTTCCAAGATGTGGGGAATTTTCCCGATTGAAGGGATTTGTTAAATAGTTTGGATAAAGGAAGGGCAATTAGGAGCGCACACATCTTGAGGAACTTATTAGGTATTTTGCCGGGATCTGATGATTTATTAATGTCAAGGCTGTTAAGTATGCCGAGAACCTCAGGCTCAGTTACTCGGACCTCCGCCAGGAATGGTACCGCAGTTTCAGGAGGGATGATTGTCGGTATCTGTTTGTCTTCTGTGTCAAGTCGTGTTTGGTCAGCGAAATGCTTGTTTAGAATTGTTGCTTTGTCTAGGTCGTCTGTGATGGGTGCACCGTCTTGTCGAATGAGTGGTGGGATTTTACTGTCACGTTTCCTGCCGATAATGTCTTGTAGCATTTTATGATATGTCCGAGGGTCTCTTTTTCTTTCTAGCAGTTGCGTTACTTTTGTTCTAATATGTTCGTCTTTTAGTCGTTGGTTGGTGTCAGTCGCTACGTTACGTTGTCTCCTCCAGCGATCCCAGTCATAGTCGGTGTTGCGTCTTTTGGCTATGCGAAATAGTCTGTCGCGTTTTCGTATTTCTCGTTTTAAGTCATTTGAAAACCAAGGTTTGTCTTTGGTCTTGATGACAATGAATTTTTGAGGAATGCATTCTTTAGCAGCTGTCATCAAAGCGTCAGTCATGTTCTCAGTTGCCGTGTCAACGTCGCAGTCAAGTAATCTGTCCCAGTCTGTATCTGTCAATAGTCTTGTTAGTTTGTCGATGTCGGTGCGAGTGAAGTCCCAAATCTGTCGTTTTTGTGTAGGCGAAGGGGGATTGTTAATTTTAAGAGAAACGAAAATAGGCAAGTGATCAATATTAGAAAATGGAGAAAGGACTCCACTGTTGATAACCAGCGAGTCGTTAGATACTGCTAGAAGATCGCGTAGATTGGCAGTGTTTGTGCTTGTTGAGTATCTTGTTGGTTCCGTGATCAATTGTTTAAGATTTAACGCTTCAAATTCGTCATAAATGGCAATATCAAGTGGTGTTATTGGACTGTGTGAAGTAAACGAAGAATTGAGATACGAGTTACCTGCATTAAAGTCTCCGAGTATTAGAATGTTATCAGGGGCGTGGGCCATCGCTAATGCCATACCTTCATTTAGTTTGTCTAAGAAATCAGAATACTGAGAGGCTAGGAGATTAGGAGGTAAGTACGTTACACATATAATTAGAGTAGTTGATTCTATTTTAACTAAGCACCAAATCCATTCGATACCATGCATATCAATATTCGACAGTCTTTTGACAGCTAAATTGTTGCGAACATATACGGCAACTCCCCCTCCATGTCGGTCTCTATGTCGGGTCAGTGGGTCATGGAAGTTGTCGAGAGTGAAAAGTGAACGGTGAACGTCGTTGTCGAGTTTGGTCTCCGAGAGGCAAAGAATGTCAATATTGTTGAGAGAGGCGAAGTGTGAGAGCTCGTCCAGTCGGCAGCGAGATGTAATGGAGTTAATGTTTACGTGCGATATGGTGATGAGCTGGTCTCCATGCAGACTGGATGGTGTAGTGTCATGCGCTGAAGATGTAGCTGATCCGACTGGAGCCGCCCGGCGCCTGGGATCCGAGAAAAGTGGGATTACACTCGTTAGGGCGGCGGCAGCGCAGCAGTGGGTGCGTATTACAACAATAAGGAGGGAAAGTAACATATAATTTAGCACAAGGCAAATTAAACAAAACTAACAATGAAGAACATACAGGCGAGTGGCGACTTCAATATGGCGTTACTTGAAAATATTAATGATGAATTTGCACGCTTTCAACCAGATCAATGGCAAACTAACAGCAGGTTGTCTGTGGCTCATACAGTAACGTATGTAAAGTAATAACATCTCTGGGAATAGACAACCTATAGACAACCCTAGCGGACATGGCCGAAGTTGCAGGAAAGCGATTGCAAGTGTAACGTGCGCACGGCCAAAATCGCACTCGTGCTCATCAATATACCTACCTAACAATTACGTGGACATGCTTAATTAAACAAAGAAGCATCAAGAGAATGAAACAGATGAAACACAAGATGGTGTAACAAGATAACGAAACTTAAAAAAAACGGAACATATGACATAAGCATCTATAAATAAACCGGAATGTCAGATGCTTACATACCATCAATACCTCTGAACGACAACAAACGGTCAACACCCATCCCCAGTCCCCCAGTCCCCATCCCACACCGACCACAGTCCCGTGTAACCATCACCTTACCACCTGACACCAGGACGGCGGGCGGGAGCTCCACCAGACCGGCTCCATGGACGACGGGCGGCGGCGCCGCCAGACCAGCACAGCAGACGGCAGGCGGCGGGCCGCCAGCCCAGACCAGCCACGACAGGCAGCGGACCGCCAGACCAGCACAGCAGACGTCAGGTGGCGGGCCGCCAGTCCAGACCAGCCACGACAGGCAGCGGACCGCCAGACCAGCACTACGGGCGAGGGTCGGCGGACCACCAGACCAGCACAGCAGACGGCAGGTGGCGGGCCGCCAGGCCAGACCAGCCACGACAGGCAGCGGACCGCCAGGCCAGCACTACGGGCGAGGGCCGGCGGACCGCCATACCAGCACAGCAGACGGCAGGCGGCGGACCACCAGACCAGCTCTACGGGCGAGGGCCGGCGGACCACCAGACCACACTACGGGCGACGGGTGGCAGACTACCAGACCACCCTACGGACGAGGGCGGCGGACCACCAGACCAGCCAGCATCGCGTCGCAGGCGGCGGACCGCCAGACCAGCGCAGCAGACGGCAGGCAGCGGACCGCCAGCCCAGCACTACGGTCGCAGGCGGCGGACCGCCGGACCAGTACAGGAGACGGCAGGCAGCGGACCACCAGGCCAGCACTACGGTCGGCAGGCGGTGGACCGCCAGACCAGCACAGCAGACGGCAGGCAGGGCAGGCAGCGGACCGCCAGGCCAGCTCTACGGACGAGGGACGGCGGACCACCAGACCAGACCACACTACGGGCGACAGGCGGCGGACCACCAGACCACACTACGGACGACGCCGGTGGCGGACCGTCAGACCACACTACGGACGACGCCGGCGACGGACCATCAGACCATACTACGGACGAGGGGTGGCGGACCACCAGACCAGCACTACGGGCGAGGGTCGGCGGACCACCAGATCACACAACGGACGACACCGGTGGTGGACCGTCAGACCACACTACGGGCGACGGGCGGCGGACCACCAGACCACTCTACGGACGACGCCAGCGGCGGACCGCCAGACCACTCTACGGACGACGCCGGCGGCGGACCACCAGACCATACTACGGACGAGGGACGGCGGACCACCAGACCAGACCACACTACGGGCGACGGGGGGCGGGCGGCGGACCACCAGACCAGACTACGGGCGAGGGTCGGTGGACCACCAGACCACACTACGGACGACGCCGGCGGCAGACCACCAGACCACTCTACGGACGACGCCAGCGGCGGACCGCCAGACCACTCTACGGACGACGCCAGCGGCGGACCGCCAGACCACTCTACGGACGACGCCGGCGGCGGACCACCAGACCATACTACGGACGAGGGGTGGCGGACCACCAGACCAGCACTACGGACGAGGGTCGGCGGGCCACCAGACAGACCACACTACGGGCGACGGGCGGCGGACCACCAGACCACTCTACGGACGACGCCAGCGGCGGACCGCCAGACCACTCTACGGACGACGCCGGCGGCGGACCACCAGACCATACTACGGACGAGGGGTGGCGGACCACCAGACCAACACTACGGACGAGATCGGCGGATCGGCGGACCACCAGACCAGACCACACTACGGGCGACGGGCGGCGGACCACCAGACCAGACTACGGGCGAGGGTCGGTGGACCACCAGACCACACTACGGACGACGCCGGCGGTGGATCACCAGACCACTCTACGGACGACGCCGGCGGCGCACCACCAGACCATACTACGGACGAGGGGTGGCGGACCACCACACCAGCACTACGGACGAGGGTCGGCGGACCACCAGACCAGACCACGCTACAGGCGACGGGCGGCAGACCACCAGACCAGACTACGGGCGAGGGTCGGTGGACCACCAGACCACACTACGGACGGCGCCGGCGGGGGATCACCAGACCACTCTACGGACGACGCCGGCGGCAGACCACCAGACCATACTACGGACGACCTCCAGACCACACAACGGACCGGCAAATCAGCAGCGGGGTGGCCGGCTGCACCGGCGACAACTGGACGGAGGCGAGTGGGCCGCCGATCTGTGCTTACTCGAACTGCGCCAGGTCAGACTTGGAGCTCAGGCGCACCGTTGGTGACTGCTGAGTCTTTTTTACTTTCATTACGCAGCCGTCAGTCCAAGCTGCCCAAAGCTTACCGGCTCTCTTCAACTGACGTGCGAGGTACATAATCTCCTGGTTCTGCTTGATGAGGCTTTCCTGGATGAATATGTCCTTCATGCCGTTTTCTGTGAGATTGGAACCCCGCGGGGGCTTGGCGTTCCTCAGGTCCTTCCGCCCGAACCATATCGCTTCTCTCTTGAGATACGACGTGAACTTGACGACGAGTGTGCGCGGCGGAGCGGGTTTCTGACCTTGAGTTGAAGGTTTCTGCCTTCCGATGCGATGCACTCTGTCTATGTCAGCACGATCGATCTTCACATTCGCCATTTTAGCGAGCTCAACGGCGAGTTGGACGGTGTTTTCGTCCTTTACCTCTGGAACTCCCGTGAAATTTAAACAATTTCTACGAGTTTACTGTTTTGCAAGACCTGGTAGACAGGTCTTGCAAAACAGGACATTGTGCTCAGGAGCGCACGCAATCTGATTGCAGGACAGTTCCCGCAAAGTGTTTTAGTCCCGCGCGGCTGTCAAGAGTTGGTCGCTTGGCGAGATATGGCCTTACTGCTGGCTTGCCTGCTCAAGACCGCCAGGCTTCTCCAGGTTATCCAAAAAATTTCAGCTGGGGTCTTCTCGAGGTTTGCGATTCGTGCCTCACAGCCTGCTGTCATGGAGACACTATTACGGATGTTTGCATGTCCCTGTGTGAAGCGGTTTCTGAGGATATCGGGTATACGCAGCAGGTTTTGTTCAAGGACACTTAGTCTTGCTTCAAGACTGTCATCTTGTATTCCGCTCGTGCCGGACTGGGCAGCGCCAGCGCCAGCTCCAGAGGCACCTACATCTGTGAAGAAAGTAGATACAATAGTAAGCAGCACAGACCGACAGACACAGACACACATAAGTACACACTTGAGTAATGGATTAACCAAATGTTATATAAATAGATAAATCAATAAGATGTATAGACAAATATACCCACTATGTTCCAGTATTACCTCATTGCCCTCATTAGCCAGCAGCATTTGCCTTACATTTATATCAGCTTCTATCAAAAGTTACTTGGAAATGCAAAACAATGTGGTGCCAGGTAAAGCAGACAAAATGAAGCAACATTCTGCCGCAAAACTCATCACAACTTAAATATTACAAATGTCCAGGTTTTAGATTGCAATCATGAAATCCCAACTTGAATCAGTTTCAAATGGTACCTGACACAGCCATTTGCCAGATGGCGCTCCAAATACATCAGTGATGTGGGCTGACAAGGCACGAGGTCCTTAAACTGACAAGGCATGCAAGAAAGTAGATACAACATAAAGCGAAATGGACACCATTAACAGAAAGATGTCAGTTAACCCTCGCCCTACGGGGACCTTTTTCACCTTCGCCCTACGGGGGGAGGAAGTCCTAAAAAGGCCCCCTTTTTAGGACTTCCTGTTAACTTCCACACTAAGCAACATAAAGCAATGCGGTAAAAACCAGCACGTTGCCTGTCATGAGAGGAATATAACGGTGTGCGATTTTTAGATTTCAGATCAACGAGTGACTTTCCAGGTCAAGTGAATGACCTAAGATTGACCACGTCCAAAAATTGTTATAAGTATAGCGCTTAGAATAACTTCCGAACGGAGAGAGATAGAGAGACACCGTAAACGGGAACGTGTTGCCTGTCATACGGAGAATCCAAAGGCATCCTTTTTAGCATCTAGGTCAACTGGTGACCTTTGGGGTCACCAGTTGACCTTGACATGACCTTGACGAAAAGGTCAGAGGTAACGATCTTAGTCGTATACACTTCAAATTTGTATATGATACGGATAGTTGTTGTAAACTCAGCTACTGCAAATGTCTGCAGCATGCGCCGCATATGTAAAAAGTTAAAGAAAAAACAGGGGTGGTCGTTTTAGGACCCCCCCCCCGTAGGGCGAGGGTTAATGCATAGCAAAGGGCTCTGGCAATATCATACGAAATGTCAAAATAAAAGCAACACATTGTCCAAGTGAATGTGCTGTGTACTATGTGTGTACTGTGTACTATGTGCTATGTACTTCACCTGCCGTCGGAACAGCCGGCACATGTTTGGGTGGAGTTTGGGATTATAATCCACCCATGGGCGCCATATAACTATATTGTTGCGGCGCCCCAATCATCATCATTAGCATCCACTAATGCTTTCAGGACGTGTTCTAACCGCTCCAGCGCCTCGTCAAACGTCCGACCATAGACAATGATGTCCAGATAAACCAAGCACTCCGCCAAATCGGTCCGGCGAGAGCCGCCATCATTAGTCTCCGGAAGGACGCTGGAGCTCCTTTCAGTCCCAACGGCATACAATTGAATTCGTACAGCCCTGACCGTGTGCAGATGGCAGTTTTACTTGTGTCGTGCTCGTCCATTTCCTGCTACCAGTACCCTGAGCGCAAGTCAAGCGTGTTGAGCCAGACGGCTCCGGACAATGGGTCCAGGAAGTCCACCCTCGGAAGCGGATGAGAATCCCCATGAGACACATAATTTAATTTTCGGTAATCTACACACAGACGAAGGGAGCCGTCTGCCTTCCACACGGGCTCGACGCGGGAGCTCCAGGGCGAGGAACTTGCCCGAATGATGCCGTCCTGCTCCTCCCGCTCCCCTCGACCTCCCGCTCAACCGCCTCTCGCTCGTCCATCCCTAGCCGACGAGGCGGCTGACAAAACGGGTGTGCATCTGCTTTCAACGGAATGGTGTGTTTGACTGCCATACTTCCCTAGCTCGCCATCAACAGAGAATGCCGCCGAGTAGCGCTCCGACAGGGCTTTCAAAGCCCTCTCAGGCGTATTTTCGATATCGGATGCACTAACCAAATATTCCACCGAAGACGACCTATCTTTAGCACCACGAGAGCCAGGAGCAGGTTCCTCCATGATGGGGTTCCTCTAGAATTATCGCTACCACCTTCTAGCCGGAATCCCCACCGTACGATTCGTTGGATTCATCAGCTTCAGGGAGATGAGACGTGATTCAGCCATTGTGCCATGTGTGTTCCACTACCATCTCCCCAGATCGCACAGTGTTCGGTACCTGACACATGACCACAGCCTCATGTTTGGGCGGTATGGACACACTGGCTGAAGGCGTTACAGATGATGAAGTGTCCGGGACGCTACATCTACGAATGCTAACGGTATTGCTCTCAAAGTATATCCAAATGGATGACCCTAACCGTTTCAAGACATCAGTTCCGAGTATGCACGACGGTTTCAGATCATTCATCACATACACTGGGTGGTCACGCAGCGTGCGTTGACCCACTCACAGATCACACGCAACGACACAGTTGAGAATGCTAACCAAGCGTGATCTCAAGGATTCCTTCTCCACAGCAGCTACAGTTGACCAAGTCATCAGGGGTTGCTGCAGGGAAGCCATGCTCATCTTGTATGTACAATCCACATTTGGATGTCTTCATATCAACAAGCTTCCCTTTTTGTAGTACATTGTATGCTGCTAGTCTGTTTTCTTCATGCTTGCACCCCCTTCCTCATCCCCACTTCATCTCGGGTAGCATACAGGCATCAATGTATTGTATTTATTATTGATTTATTTAGACGTGCCGGCACATCCACTCTCGTACATTGTACACTATGTGACACACAGTACTAGTGGCTATTACGTGCCCGTCGCGATGTTACGTGAGGTGATCGGGTAGACGTGGAGGGTGGATAGAAGGATCAGGATGGTGCAGTGCGGCACGTCAGCCATGTTGGCGCCGCGCACAGCGGACTGCATTAGGGAGGGGAAGGATAAAAGTGGGAGTAAAAAGTGATGTGCAACAGTAAAAGTACATATAAACAACCAATAGAAGCACAATTAATGTATTAACGCCAGCACAAGGCGGCAGCCATACTTCTACCACCGTCCCCGCGCTGCGTCTCTCCTCGTCCCCGTCTCAACGTGACGGCACTTCAGGTCAGTATCCGTTAGCGCTATTTCTCAGGCCACACGCGTAAGGTAACGGCACATCACGGACAGCATAAACTAGTGCCATCTATCACGCCACTCACGCGACGACAGTGACATCTGGATACTCGGCAGAACACAACATCGGGCCTTCCTGGACACAATGCAAAGGAAGGACATATGCCAAAGCATCAATGATATTCTAATCTATCGGGCTCGCGTCTTCCCTCCGTGGGTATCGACAAACAAGGGGATCTCGCCGCACTGTTGCGTCACCTGCTCGGCATGCGTCATCTACACCGATACTCGACAGTCCACAGAACACCATCATCATCGCCATCCGAGGTAGGACAGACATGACAGCCGCTACCAATCGCCTCTCATGAACAAGTTAATCTGTCGGAAAGCGAGTAACTAACCGGTCCCGTGCGCTGAACTACACACAAAACATCATACACGCGCCTTAGACACCGGATCCCTGACTCTCACGAGATCACCTGACTCCCAAGTTTGTATTTGTATACACGTTTCGGCACTCTTCCACAGGAATGTGGCTTTTACGAGTCCACGTCAATTGTACAGAAACAAACTAGAATATTCATAAAATCACGAGGAAGACTAAACATAGACATAAAATCACCATGCCAGCTGCGAGTTCTAGCGAAATCACAAGCAAGAGTAAAGATAGACATAAAATCACCGTGCCGGCTACGAGTGCCAACTAAACTATCACGTCATACATCGGCGCTTTACCTCCTTTTTGAAGTGACCAGCTGTGGCACTAACAATATCTGAGGCACGCTCGTTGAACAGCTCACAGGCACGATAGATAAACGTACCCTTTCCCCAATTGGTTCTCGCTCGAGCTACACGAAGATGGTCCGCCTGCCTTGTGACTCTCGTCGTTACATCTCTGTTGAACACGAAAGCCGCGCGAATGCACTCCGGATCGTCTGTTACAAGTATCTTGTGTGTTTTGAAGTAAATGGTGACCAGAGTTGGCAACTGACTAGCTCCATGACGCCTGTTGTGTGGTTTGCATTCACTTCCTGGTACCTGTTGACACGGCTGCGGACCTGAGCATCATCCACGCACTCGACAGGGTGAAACCTTAGCATCTACCCTAGTGTACATGCGTCTGCCGCCACGCATCACCTCGAACGGTGATACGCCAGTAGCGGAGTGGGGCGTGCTCCTGTACACTTGAAGAATGGCCTGGTGCTGAGCAGCAGTGAGAACCACCCTGGTTTCCATGTAGTAGATCCAGTCAGCCGAGAAGTCATTTATCAGGTAAGACCTGACCTCCACCCTGTGATCATTCAAGAAGTAGAGCCTTGACTGGCAGAACCTCTGTACTGTGTTGGCTGCTGTCATGGCGACAGAAGCAGTTGTCTTGTCCAGCGGCACAGCCTTGAGAACTTCCTTCATGAGAAGACCTCCTATCTCAATGAGCTTGGAGGTGGACAGTGACCCCATAGTCACAAGGGACTGCATGTCAGTGAGCTGTCTTGGTTCCACCAGCATGAGACATGCACCCAAAATGGTGCCCAGAGTGATCACACCACAGGACACCAACAGCGGGTTGGCGATTCCCATCGCCCACTGAACCTCTTCAACAATTCCGTCTTTGGAGCTTGCGTAGATGTCTCTCATCTTCCTGTTCTTGGACAAGATGTAGTTGATGGTGTTCTTCAAGGTCTGAGGCTTTGCTTTGTAGTGGTACTTGAAGTACGCAACCAGAACCAGGAACACTC
This sequence comes from Chirona hameri, assembly GCA_036785665.1. Taxonomy (NCBI): domain Eukaryota; kingdom Metazoa; phylum Arthropoda; class Thecostraca; order Balanomorpha; family Balanidae; genus Chirona; species Chirona hameri. Next base: position 140,822 of record JAXIVJ010000261.1, on the reverse strand, counting down.
ACTGATTGCTGTTCTGGAGCACCTTGTTCTCTGTTTCCTGCAGAGTGAAGCAAGTTGGTCCCGTGCGCCGAACTACACACAAAACATCATACACGCGCCTTAGACACCGGATCCCTGACTCACGAGATCACCTGATTCCCAAGTTGGCAACTGACTAGCTCCATGACGCCTGTTGTGTGGTTTGCATTCACTTCCTGGTACCTGTTGACACGGCTGCGGACCTGAGCATCATCCACGCACTAGACAGGGTGAAACCTTAGCATCTACCCTAGTGTACATGCGTCTGCCGCCACGCATCACCTCGAACGGTGATACGCCAGTAGCGGAGTGGGGCGTGCTCCTGTACACTTGAAGAATGGCCTGGTGCTGAGCAGCAGTGAGAAGCACCCTGGTTTCCATGTAGTAGATCCAGTCAGCCGAGAAGTCATTTATCAGGTAAGACCTGACCTCCACCCTGTGATCATTCAAGAAGTAGAGCCTTGGCTGGCAGAACCTCTGTACTGTGTTGGCTGCTGTCATGGCGACAGAAGCAGTTGTCTTGTCCAGCGGCACAGCCTTGAGAACTTCCTTCATGAGAAGACCTCCTATCTCAATGAGCTTGGAGGTGGACAGTGACCCCACAGTCACAAGGGACTGCATGTCAGTGAGCTGTCTTGGTTCCACCAGCATGAGACATGCACCCAAAATGGTGCCCAGAGTGATCACACCACAGGACATCAACAGCGGGTTGGCGATTCCCATCGCCCACTGAACCTCTTCAACAATGCCTGGGCGGTAGTGTCTCGACAGCCGCAGCTAGCTGTCACACGCCTGGAGAGGTGGAGTACGGAGAACAGCCTTCGCTTTTCAACAATAAAAACTGTTGCTGTGCGCTTTTGTCGCTGCCGTTGCCCTGACCCCAACCTAGGGATTCGACTGTACAGTCAGCCGATCCCAACACAGCCGGTAGCGAGGTTTCTGGGCATATTTTTGGACAGAAAGCTGACGTATAAGGAACATTTTAAAATGCTTCGGGAGAGATGTTTTAAAGCCCTGAACATTTTAAGATGCGTCTCGCGGACTTCATATGGTGCAGATCATAGCACGCTTTTGCTGCTTTATCGGTCCATAATTCGCTCCAAACTGGACTATGCGTGTTTTATATACGACAGTGCAAGCGAGTCAAATAAGCGAGCACTGGATACAATACACCATACATCACTGCGTGTCGTTACGGGCGCTTTTCGCACCTCGCCAGCAACCAGCCTCCTGGCGGAGACGACGACAATTTCGGCAAATGTAGATCATCATAGCACCTACTTAACCTGTAAGCTGGATCGTTCTAGCTCTCATGCTTTCGGAGATCTTAGGGTGGGGGGGGCACTGAAGTGCCCCCCCCCCCCCACCTCCACTGCGTGTTAGTGGTATACCCCTCTCCACTGCGCGTGTTAATCGGCGTGACTTACTCGATTTCGACTCTGAAACATGACATTATGATTCTCATTGCACTTGCCACCGATGTCGATTTCGTCCAATGACTTGTTGGCGTACTGATCAACGACCCCTTGCTCTTAGGCAAGCAGTAGTCGGCTGACTTTATATACTTTAATCACTTCATCCGGCAGACAGTAGAAGTCCCGGTGCACCCGGATGTCATGTCCCAGGTGATTGGCTACCCACTCAAGTTGGTTCTCATTTATATTTAATATCTGCGTCACAGTGGCCAGATACTTTCTCAGCTTAGTTCCCGTCACGAGTTGGGGATGCTTCAGGTCGACCTGGCCGCAGGCATATATGATGGCATCCCAACCCTTGACATTGGATTTCCCCCCTGCCTTCGTAAACAGGTTCGGATTGTTGGCGGGAACGCCGACCCACATGAAGGTCAACCATGGTGTCAGGTGCACTGACCACGTAGGGCGTCAGCAGTAATAGTACTCATCTTTTCCGCTTCCCGATGACCTCGACCATACTCATCGATTTTGGATAGTGGGTGTTCTAGCCGTGACAGATGCGGCGATGTCGTTGTTGGCGATTCGTCTGCTCCTGTTCTTATACGTCTCTACGAGAAGACGTGGTGTATCCCCTTCCCTCCGTTTGTTGAAGACGATGACCGCCGCACAGGCCAGCTGAGATAGCTTGTTGTATGCTTGTCTCAAAACGTCCCTGCCGAGTGGTTCCGTTTTCACTTTTGTAACGAGGTCCTGAATTTGTCGTTTCATTTCCTTGGACACTTTGACAACGTCCTTATTTTTTTGTTTCCGGTGCTGTAGCGGCCAAACCGTTTCCGTTACCTCGGAAATATTTTACCCGTGTGATCGTCTCATCATAAGGTACAGGGGCCCACAGTTGAAATGGTACACACTAAGGTCCGGCCCATTTTTCTGCCTGATAAGGCCATTTCGAAGAATGGATAAATAAAACCATAATCATTGGAAGCGCATTTCCGGGACCTTCATTTCAAGCTATGGATGCTATGGCTATGGATCTCTGGGACTTCTGAAATATTAGCAAAAAATAGTTTCTCGCGCTTTGTGGCGGGGCAATGTATATATGTATATATGTATATATGTATATATGTATCTATGTATCTATGTGTCGGCATCGGCTCGTCCGGCAGCGGCGTTGACTCGTCTGGCAGCGGCGTCGGCTCGTCCGGCAGCGGCGTCGGCCCGTCCGGCAGCGGCGTTGGCTCGTCCGGCAGCGGCGTCGACTCGTCCGGCAGCGGCGTCGACTCGTCCGGCAGCGGCGTCGACTCGTCCGGCAGTGGCGTCGACTCGTCCGGCAGCGGCGTCAGCTCGTCCGGCAGCGGCGTCGACTCGTCCGGCAGCGGTGTCGACTCATCCGGCAGCGGCGTCGACTCGTCCGGCAGCGGCGTCAGCTCGTCCGGCAGCGGTGTCGACTCGTAAGGGAGCGGCGTCGGTGCCTGATCACGGATCTCCTCTCTCCCCGGGAGATCGAAATACTGAGATCGTCAGTATCGGTCGGGCGGTCGAAGACGTTCCCGGTCACGCAGACCGCGCCCAGATCGACGCTCCGCTGCCTGGTCGCCGTCCGGTGGGAGCCTGAAGCTGACGCGACGGCGAGGCCCGACCGCGGCGCCGCTCGCACCGGCCCCCGCTCGCACCGACCCCGGTGCGATCTGCACCAGCTACTCTCTCGTCACCAGCCGGATCGCCCCCGGCCGGCGCGCACTGTGCGATGGGACGCGAGAACCTTCGATTCCTCCAGAAGACCGCACCACTTGGCATCTTGACGTGAAAGTCACGTCGATTCCCAATGCCGACGACGGTCCCCACGCGGTCCCACTTCTTGGTGACGGGATCTTGAAGACGCACCTGCGTTCCTATCTTCAAGGGTGGCAGCAGCTTGGTTGCGGTCGATCCAGGCCTTCATGTCGGGGGTGAGTGTCCCGCGAGCCCACCTCCCTGGTACCGTTCCATGGAGTACCGTTCCATGGAGTTCGCGTACACACGCACGCGCACACACGCACGCGCACACACACTCAGGCACACATCTGCCGTTTCAATGTTTGTTGAAAACGCTGCCGGCTGAGAGTAACCAGATCGGATGACGGCTGGTTGTGCAGCGCCGGCGCTCTCGAGCAGAAGCGCCGTCTCCCGGCCTCGGTTCTGGACCGAGGTACGTGGAGCAGACCGTCCACCTTGTGGGTCAAGCAGAGTGTTGAAAAGTCCGCAAGCTGCTGGGCTTCCAGCCAGCCCCTCTCGCAACATGATCATGATCATGAATCATGTAACATGATCAATTTTTTTTCCTACCAAAGATAACTTTAGCAGCGAAGTTCAAGACTTTCTGTATTTTAGCTATGTTCTTTTTTGAGCCGTTACCATAAACTGATATGCAGTAACGGACCTGCGAGAGAACCAGGGCTGTTACAAGTGAGGTGATGACACCCTGAGGCACCACGTGACGAACGTGTGACAGACCCAGAAGTGGTCCAGTGCAGCGGCGGCTGACGGCACCCACGTGGCTGTCCCATGTCAGGTTTTTGTCGAAAATTATGCCCAGATTCTTTACCTCGTTACAAGGGACGAGGTTTGTGTCACGAAAGGTGACTTCAAAGTTTGGAAGGTTGCGCAAATTTTGGCGGTTTCCGAAAACAATGAGTTGTGTTTTGTTCGCGTTGACCTTAAGGGCGTTCGCGCAAAACCATTGGGCCAAAGATGCCAGCGAGTTTTTCATGCTGGAGATGAGCGCTGGGAGTTCGCTCTTTTTGCCAGAGACCAGCGCCGGGTGGCTCAGTTGGTAGAGCGTCGGACTCGGAATCCAAGGGTTCCGGGTTCGAGTCTGGCTACTGGCGCAAGTCATTCGGTTCCCCGCCCCGGAGGGGGATGGTTCTCCCCACCCGCGGCGGCATATAGCTATAAGCTGGACTACGGGGTGGGCCACCAACGCCACCATAGCGATATCTGTGTCCCCACATAAAACAAAAAAACTCTTCTAAGGGTGTGATCACCTGCTATGATTTGAAAGACACCACCGAGACTGAAATCGTCGAGGGCCTGTCGTCCTCCGGTGTGGTGGGGGCATTCAAGATCAAGGCAAGGCGAGGGAAGGAAATCACAGCAACGAACACTGTTATCCTCACTTTCAACAGTACTGACCTCCCAAGTGAAGTGACGGTGGGCTATGTACGGGTCAAGGTTCGACCCTACACCCCAAATCCCATGAGATGCTTTCGGTGCCAGCGTTTTGGGCATACAAGAACCTACTGCCATAACCGCCCAACTTGCGCGAAGTGTGCCTCCACAGAACACACCGATGATGACTGTGGTGCGACCACATATCGGTGCGTAAACTGCAAAGAGGGACAGAACACGCACACGTCCTTCGATAGGTCATGCCCGGCACTTGCAAGAGAGAAAGAGATCAACTCGATTAAAGCGACGAGAAATGTCTCTTTCAGAGAGGCTCGGGAAATATACAACGCGTCACACCCAAGCATATCCTACGCCCAGAAGGCGAAGACTGCAGTAGCTCCCAGGACTTCGTTTGAGGAGATGAGCGCAGCTCAGTTTATCACGCTCCTGAAGTCTTTCGGTCTCTCAGTGGTTTCGGCTACTACCACACCGGGGCCGGCAGCGGTCTCTGTACCGCCGGCCGTCACGGTGTCGGATGCGTCCCCGTCCCCCCACACTTCAAATCATGGAGAAGCAGGGATACAAGCTGTCCCAGCCGCGGCGTCCACCGGCACTGCCGGGGCCGCCACCAATGCAGCGGAGGACGATGGCTGGACGAAAGTTCAGCACCGTCTTACGGATAGGCGGCGCTCTTCCCCGCCAACTCGCGCGGCGACTGGCCCGGCGCGCTCTCCCCCACGCACTGCGGTGATGGAGGCACTGCGCAGGGGAGAGGAGGAGAGGAAGGCGCGCGAGGCAAAGCGTGCGCGCCTGGTCGAGAAGGCTAGAGAGGCTAAGCGACCACCAGGTGCCGACTCGATTCCATCCCATTCGAATGGGAAAGCTACGGCTAACCCAGAGACCTTCCAGGTGGGGAGCCCATCCCCTATGGGTCCCCCTCCACCCCCGCCGCCGCAACCGCGGCGGTTACCGCCGCCGCCGCTCGCAACACCGGAGAATCGGCCGCCGCCAGCTACTCCCCCGGCGGCGCCAAGTCGCCCTAAGCCTCCCTCCGCTCCTGGCCGGCCAACCAAGCGTGGGCTTCCGTGGACGGGCTCGCCCACGGAGGGAGGAAGCCCTCGTACGAAACAGAAATCTGACGCGAGCTCGGTCCCCGTTAGATCGAGCTCCGCCGACGGCAGACTGCACCAAGGTGGTAGCGTGCGTGCCCAGATCCACTTCGGGGACACAGCACGTGGTGCAGCTGATTACTTCTGAGTAATTCTAGTCAGTTTGTCGTTTTACACTCTTTTAGCATCTCAGTGCTTTTGCGCGGTTTTACTAGGTGCCCATGCTGTGACGCCTTCTACGAATTTATAACTGATTCAGCGCCGAGGGAACCAGTTCTCTTTTTGTGCCCCTGCCTCCTTTTTAAACGCGCTTTAGTGAGATTTTAATCCATTCCCATGCATTTCATCCTGCAGTGGAACTGTAGAGGACTCAAGTCAAACTACCAGGACCTGCAGTCGGTTATACGCTGGCGCAATCCAGTCCTTATTTGTCTCCAGGAGACTAAGTTGGCGCCAGTCGCCACGTGCTCGATTAAGGGCTATGCCGTTCATCGCAAAGACGTGCATTCTGATACAATAGCCCACGGCGGCGTCTTACTAGCGGTGCACCACAGCCTACCCGCTCGACACCTCGCGGTGCGGTCGGGCTTGCAGGCGGTGGCGGTACGAGTGCGCCTGAACCAAGAACTGACAATCTGCTCCCTCTACCTGCCACCCGGCACAGCTCTGCCGGTGGCAGAATTGCGCCAGCTGCTGCAGGAGCTCCCGCCACCAGTCCTGGTAGTGGGTGATTTTAATGCTCACAGTACTGCATGGGGATGCGACTATACTGGCACACGGGGCCGTCTTTTAGAACATTTTATCAACGACGAGTCACTCTGTATTTTAAACACAGGCGAGCGGACTCATTTTACGGTACCCTCCGGTCAAACCTCGGCATGGTATCTGAGCTTGGTAGGCCCTGAGCTGGCACATCTTTTTACCTGGTCTGTTCACGATGACCCACTGGGGAGTGACCACTTTCCAGTGTGGCTCCAGCACCAGAATGCTCCAGATCTAGGTAGCCGACCACCAAGGTGGAACTTGGTCAAGGCGGACTGGGCCGAATTTCATACCTTGCTTGAGACATCGATCTTAACCAGAGTTGAAACATCTGCCATGTCAGCAGAGGATTTTACTTCCACGCTTTTAAACTCTGCTGAGAGATGCATCCCGAGGACATCGGGCCGGCCTAGGCGCACTCCTGTTCCATGGTGGACTGAGGATTGCGGGGAAGCTATCCGATCACGGAAGAGAGCTTTTAAAACGTTTGACCGGAGGAGTACTACCGAAAATCTCGTCGCTTTTAGGAAAGCGAGGGCTTTTGCCCGTCGCACCGTTAAGGAGGCAAAGGCAGTTTCTTGGCGTTCTTACGTGGGCACTTTAAACCGTTTCACACCAACCACTCAAGTCTGGACCCGTATAAAACGTATTGTTGGACGGTACAGCTCTGTTCCTCTGCCTGTTATTCAGGTAGGCGGCCAGGATATTTCCCATCCGAAAGAGGTAGCAAATGGGATTGCTAGAGCACTTTACGAGCGCAGTAAAGGAGTGAACAAGGATCCACAGTTTGTGCGACTTAGGGCTCGGTGTGAAGCATCTGATGTCGTTTTTTCTACCTCGCAACAACCGTCATATAACGAACCTTTTTCTATGCTCGAACTGAAGTCAGCAATACACGGTCTAAAAAGTACTGCCGAGGGTCCGGACGGCGTTCATAACGAAATGTTACGCCACCTTCCCGTGTGTGCGTTACAGGCGCTACTCTTGATGTTTAACTCTCTATGGGCAAGAGGAGAGTTCCCGGAGGCATGGCGCGAGGCCATAGTAATTCCTATTTTAAAACCTGGCAAATCTGGATTAGACCCTCTGCACTATCGTCCCATCTCGCTCACATCTTCACTCTGTAACCTGATGGAGAGAATGGTCAGCAAACGACTTGGTTGGTTTTTAGAACAACAAGGTATATTTGCTAACGCCCAGTGCGGTTTTAGACGCCATCGCAGCACCGTTGATCACATTTTAACACTCGATTCCGTTATTCGCGCCGCATTTGAGAAAAACCGTCACGTGGGAGTGGTCTTTTTCGACATTGAGGCAGCCTATGATACTGCCTGGCGGCATGGCATTCTCTTAAAGCTTTTTAAGCACGGTATTAGAGGCTCCATGGGCACCTTTTTTAAAAATTACTTATCCCAGAGACATTTTCGAGTCCGTGTTGGTAACCATGTATCTGACGATTTTCTTCAGATCAACGGAGTTCCTCAAGGCGGCGTTCTAAGCGTCCCGCTTTTTGGCATAATGGTGAACGACATCGGCGATGCGCTATCGCAGTCCATTGGACAGTCGCTTTTCGTCGATGATTTCGCAATATGGTCGTCTGTTTCCAGTACACGTTACATGGAAAGACAGCTTCAGCTGGCTATAGCTACCCTGGAGCGATGGAGTACAGCGAACTGTTTCCGATTTTCAACCGCAAAGACAGTTGCCGTACATTTCTGCCGCCGTCGTCGGCACTGTCCAGATATGGAGATCTTCCTCCATGGACAGCCGGTTCCAGTCCAGCCTGTAGCCAAGTTTCTAGGATTTTCGCTGGACAAAAAGTTATCATACAAGCAACATCTTAAACAACTCCGTGATAAATGTTTTAAGTCGCTGAACATTTTAAAATGTGTTGCACGCACATCGTACGGGGCCGACCGCAACACGCTTTTACTGCTCTATCGCTCCCTTGTACGCTCGAAGCTTGACTACGCATGTTTTGTGTATGACAGCGCCTGCCAGTCTAACAAAAAGCCTTTGGACACAATCCACCACACTGCCGTGCGTATAGCTACTGGAGCTTTCAGAACAACTCCGATTGAGAGCCTCCCCGCAGGGGCATCGGCTTCGGCCGGTGTAAGGGGAGTAGCGCCCCCTCGGGCCCCAGCCAACCCCTCCCTCCATCCCCCCTCACACTCACCCCCGGCCCAGTCCCAGTCCATTTTTGCAACCCCCGTAACAAGTCCCGAACCTCTCCCCCTCCCCACTCAGTTTACTGGGTGTCCCCGTTGAAGCCTCCTCCCTTTGCGGCGTTTGAAGGTCGGGTGCTAGTCGCCCGACCTGAACAGGCTTCTTGCGTCTATCATGGATATTGTCCTAGCATTAACTATGATGTGACAGGGGACGCCTGGCTTTTTACATTGGCAAGGCTTTTCTGCGACTGGGCGCGTCGACCCGTACCCTGGGATGAAGGGGTCCTGGAGGCTGAGCCACCTGCCGCGCGGGCTAGTCGTGGTAGCGTGGCAACACTCCTCTTTGGCCTGGATTTCCGGAAGGGCGGGGACACTCAGTGAGGCGCTGCACTGAGAAGCTTTCGCGTCGGGGCTGCTGCCGCGGGTCGTGGCTTGGCTGTCTCGCTGCCGCAGGGCGGGTGCATGCACTTGTCTGGCGGCTGCGGGGTGGCTTTGCCGCTGCACCGGGTGGCGTCCCGGCTTAAGGCGTCAAGGGAGGAGGCGGCGTCTAAACGGCGGGGGTGGTGAGTCTCTCTCTCTCCCCTCTGGGAGGGCGTCGTCGAGCCCCGTACAGCCCAGTCCCCAGCCCTCGGCCTTGTAGCGGCGCCGTGGCGGAGCGTCGGCTGGGACTGGACAGAGACCAATGCAATTCTCCATGGATACCAATCTCGAACCCACCCTGCTCTCTTCGGACCACACGGACCACCTACCTCCCGCTCGAACCAGACCAGATACAGTTTCTCGATTTTTGTTGATCAGCTTCGGAGAGGGTGCACAGTCAGACACGCTCAACCCTTTTCATCTCCACAGAGCCATCTCCCGGTTTGGAGAAGCTACACGGGTAGTGAAAGGGTCAGACGGGAAGGTGGAAGTGGCGATGAAGACTTCTGAGAGCGCACGGAAGTTGCTCAGCGCGGATACCGTTTCTATCCAAACAAAGAATGGTACCAGAACGATTCCGATCACAGCCCGCCCCCACCCGACCAAGGGTTTTTCAACGGGTGTGATAACGGTGCCGGACCTGGGTGACGTGGAGGAGGAGGAGATCCTGGAGGAGCTACGGGACCAAGGGGTCCAGAAAGTCCGCCGATTTCAGCGCAGAGAGAACGGCAACGCTGTCAACTCAGACACGTTAGTCCTGTCTTTCTCCCAGGAGGAACTCCCAGAGAGAGTCCGCATCGCCTGGCGATCCGTCCGCGTGCGACAATACGTACCCAACCCGGTCCGATGCTACAAATGCCAAGCATACGGGCACATGGCCAGTTCCTGTAAGGGCAAGGAACGCTGTGCCCGATGTTCGGTACTCGGCCACAACTCATCCAAGTGCGAGGCCCCAAAGCCAAAGTGTACCTGTGGAGGCGAACACGAAGTGTGGTCGCGGGAGTGCCCCAGACTCGAGGCGGAAAAAAGAAAGTAAAAGACAGGGTCACTGGCAGCGCAAAGAGGGCAGCTGCGCCGCCACACTCGGGCAACCCTATTCCGTCTGCCGGACACCAGTCGCAGACTGTTCCGACGACTACCCCGTACCGAAACGCCCTCACGGGAGAGCAGCGCCAGCCACCAGAGACCCCTGCTCCATGCCCGCCGCCGGTGACCATTACACCAGAAACAAGGATGAAGGACTGCATGGAGCTATCTTTGCAGCAGTTCTTTGCTCTCCTGAGCGGTTACAACAGCCCCGCACAGTCGCTCAAAACCACAGTCACACAAACAAGAGACTTTGGTGTCCAATGCAACATCCAAAACACAGCAACCAAGCATGTACAGACGGATCTGTTTGCTGAGCAGCTTGTGCCTCTACTTGAGGTAGATATCTCCGGGGATATCATCACCGCCGAGGAAGGCGACACAGGAGGAATGTCCACTGAACCATCTTGTAAACGGCCCCGGGAGGACTCTCCCGCTCAACCACCTGTGTCGAGACCGACCCTCCCCCGGTCAGTCGAGACGAGCGATGCCTCCTCCCATCCCCCGGAGACACCAACAACCACCAAGCGCGCACGTGTCGCTTCCGATCGCGACTCGACGTCGATCTCCGTTGCGCAGGGGCGGTCTTCTGACGCCGGAATGGAGGCTATAGACGCTGACGTCCTCTCATCCGTGCCAATACACGGATCAGGAGCCACGGGAGAAGTAGCCAGATCGACGCTCCAGATCCACATAGGACCTCCGGACAGACCAGTCACGCCGACGGCGGGAAACCACCAGGAAAGCCCTGTCACCACACCGTCTAGCCAAGACCGTGGCAGACAGCGGATAAGCTGGTCAGGGGATAGCTCATCCCTGATGCGTCCACCCGCGCTGCCCCCACCGCCAACGCCCACCAGTGGACGATTCGGCTCAGTGTCCCCTCTGGGTTTCTTTTCCCCAGTTCAGTCGCCGTCGGAACTGTCGAGGCTAGGTGACGCAGCCGTTCGCTCGCGCTCCGCGCAGAGATCTGGTCGGTGGCCTGAGAGCTCTGCCTCCAGAGAGAGAATCCCTGGGAGGCGCTCCTCTTACAGCAACAGCAATGACAATGTATAAGTCTAGTCAAGTTTTAACCTTTTATCTCTCCCTCTTAGCTATGACTTCCGTATTGCAGTGGAACTTGCGTGGCTTCAGAGCCAACCACGCCGATCTCCAGGCATTGGCAGCGGCCAAGACGCCAGCTGTGATAGCCTTGCAGGAGACGAAGCTCACAGCTGAAAACTCATGCAACCTGCACCACTACAAATCGTATCGATACGATCTCCCTTCTGCCACGATAGCACACGGAGGTACCGCACTTATGGTCCATTATAGCGTCCCCTCGCACTCTTACCGTCTGCGCACCGACCTCCAGGCTTCTGCAGCGACAGTGGACTTCAAACGCTTCAAGGTCACAATAGTTTCACTTTACATCCCTCCCGGTGGAAGCCTGCCTGCGGATTCACTCCAGGATTTAATACGGCAGCTCCCGAACAACTTTCTCGTCCTTGGCGACTTCAACTCTTACAGCACCGTATGGGGCTGCTCTCGCACCAATAGGCGAGGCAGGCACCTTGAGGAGATCATACACAGAAACAATGTATGCTTACTGAACAACGGCTCCCCAACACACATAACTATGCCGTCGGGATCAACATCGGCGATAGATCTATCCCTCAGTTCCGCAACTGTCGCCGATCGATTCCGGTGGCGAACCCACATGACACCGTGTGGTAGTGACCACTTTCCCATCTGGCTGTGCTCTGACATACCCCACCCTGGGGTGAGGACACCGCAGTGGAATCTGTGGAAGGCAGACTGGACGAGTTTTGCAGCCGACTGCAATTTAGACTTTGACTTTGCAGGTTCATCGACTGACACAATGAACGACCAGATCTGCGCTGCGATAATAGTATCGGCAACCAAGTCCATCCCAAAGACATCGCCTCTCCCGAAGCGCATCCCGGTTCCATGGTGGTCCGAGGAATGTCGCCTTGCGATCCGGGAAAGACGACGTTATTTTAGAACATTCGAACGACGCCCCACAACCCAGAACCTGATACACTTCCGCAAAGCGAGAGCTTTCGCGCGAAGAACAGTCCGAGAAGCCAAGCGCATTTCCTGGACTACTTACATCAGCACAATTAATCGGTTCACCCCCCTGGGCTCTGTCTGGCGGCGCATGCATCGGATTTCTGGTCGCGGCACCCCATTACAATCACCAATTCTCATTCTGCCGAATAGCATCACTATTTCGAACCCCTTGGAAGTAGCCAACGTCATAGGAGAGAAGTGGGCCGAACGCTGGAAGCTGGGCACCACTCACCCGACTTTCATCCGGCATAAGCGAGCGAGCGAGTTATCACCCATCGACTTTTCATGCTCGGACTCGCCGGCTTTTAATGACCTTCTTACTTTTGACGAGCTTGAAAGGGCCATAGGACGTCTGAGGAGCACAGCTGCTGGACCTGATTTGATACCTAATGACATGCTCCAGAAGCTCAGCACACGATCACTTCACGCCTTGCTGGCGTTTTATAACCACGTCTGGACCTCTCACGAGTTCCCGGCTAAATGGAGAGAGGCAATTGTCGTGCCAATTTTAAAACAAGGCAAAGACGGAGGTGATCCTTTACATTATAGACCCATTGCACTCACCTCATGCCTATGTAAGCTTTTGGAAACCATAGTAAACCGTAGGTTGGTGTGGTACCTAGAGAGCATCGGTTTCTTCTCCAGCGCTCAGTGCGGGTTTAGGAAGAACAGATGCACCACAGATCACTTGGTATCCATGGACACGGCGGTTCGCCGGTCATTCGCGTGCAAGCAGCACACATTTGCCGTGCTATTTGACATTGAAAAGGCTTATGATACCGCATGGCGCCATGCGATTCTACGTAAGCTACGTGGCGCCGGAGTCCGAGGTCACATGGGACATTTAGTTGCAAATTTCATCAAAGAACGTACTTTTCGAGTGAGAGTGGGCACATCGTTATCCGACAGTTTTACACAGGGAAGTGGAGTTCCACAGGGGAGTGTTTTAAGTGTGACTATGTTCGGAGTTCTTATCAATGATATTTGCAACTCTCTTCCACCAACAGTCCACCGCTCGCTTTTTGTCGATGATTTCGCCATTTGGGTGTCGACGTCCACTTCCGTGTCGGCTCAGAGGCAGCTGCAGATATGCATCGACGGTCTGGCCAGGTGGAGTCTTTTAAATGGCTTCAAGTTCTCGACGGGGAAGTCTGTTTGTCTTCACTTCTGCCGGCGTACGCGATATTGTCCGGACATTGTTCTGCGCCTCTACGGACAACGTATCCCCGTGAAGGATCAGGCGAAGTTCCTTGGGGTCACCTTTGACAGACGCTTGTCATACGTTCCCCATATCGCGCAACTGAAGGACAAATGCACACAGCGTATGAACATTCTGAAGGTTACTTCCCGCATGTCTTACGGTGCTGACAGGACCACGCTTTTACGACTGTATCATGCTCTAGTCAGATCCGTGTTAGACTACGCATCCATTGTGTACGACGGAGCGCTGAACAGCACGAAGCAATCCCTCGACAGCGTACACCATGCGTGTGTGCGATTAGCCACTGGCGCTTTCCGGACCTCACGCAGAGCCAGCCTTCTTGTGGATGCAGAGGAAACTCCACTAGATCTGAGACGGAAGCGCCTCGCCCTCATTTACGTATGTAAAATCAAGCAGGACCCAGACCACCCCACGTATGACTGGATCTTCGACCATTCACTGGTCCATCTGTTCTCAACAACTCGTCAGAGCTCCTCCCGAGCCCTGTGTTCTCGCGCACACAGCTGGATGCAGAACACTGGCATTGACCTCGATAGCTTGGCCACACGACGCACCTGTCGTGTAGAGCCATGGCGCCTAACAGGGCTTTGCTGTGACCTTAGCCTCTTGCAACACCCAAAGTCGACCACTATGCCGAACGAACTGAAGCAGTGTGCGCTGGAAAAGCTTGACTCATATGGTGGGTTCCGGAGATATTTTACTGACGGATCGAAGGGCGCTGAGGGCGTGGGCTGCGCTTTCGTCAGCGGGACGACCAGTAGACGTTTTAAGCTGCCAGACGCAGCATCAGTATTTACCTCTGAACTGTACGCTATCTACCAGGTTTTAAAGCACATTCGCCGTCATAGTCACAACTTTTGTCTTATAGTTACTGACTCAGCCAGCTCAGTGATGGCACTCCGTAACCAGCTGATCTCCTCATCGCTAGTCACACAGATTTTAGAACTGCTGACCAGCATCCACTCGGATGGTGGAGAAGTGAAATTGTTATGGGTGCCTAGTCACGTGGGCGTTGAGGGCAACGAGAGAGCCGACGAAGCTGCCAAAGCTGCCTCGCGCTCCTCGCGTATTCGTTCGCTGAAGATGGAGGCCGACGATATGAAGCCAGCTATAAACCACATCGTACTCGCTGAATGGCAAGATAAATGGCATAACGAGACAGACTGCGCTCTTAGACGCCTACGCCCGAATATCGGAAGGTGGGAGTCGAGCAGCAGGCGAAGCAGAATGGAGGAAGTGGCGCTAGCTAGACTCCGCATCGGCCACTGTTACGCTACTCACAGTTACCACCTGACCAGCTCGGAGCCGCCGGTATGCGGCTACTGCAACGCTCCACTGAGCGTGAAACACGTGTTATCTCCCAACGATATCTGCCAACAGTTGAGACTTATAAAATCACGTTTTTTCCCGAATGCATCGCTCGACGACGTGCTAGGGGACAGTGCAGAAGTCAGCATCAAACAAGTTCTCTCTTACCTACAGAAGATCCGTTTTAACATTGTGTACAACCCCCACGTCTGACTGCGCTGAAGTAGCGTAGACTGGATGGGCGCTTGATAGCCTCAACGCGCTGAAGCGCCCCCCAAAAACCCCAATCACACACACGATTGAGAGCCTGCTTGTAGAGGCTAATGAGCCTCCTTTGTCCCTGCGAAGGCAGCAACTAGGTATGCGCTATGTCATCAAGTTACGACAGTTCCCGACACACCCCACGTACAGCTCCGTCTTTTCAAGCGATAGACTAGCTGCATTTCGTACTAGGCCGGAGAGACGCTCTGTTCCTTTCTGTTTGCGAATTGACTCGCTTCTAGCAGATAGTGATTTACGGCCACGCGAGGTCATGCGGGTTGACCATCTTTCAACGCCACCGTGGCAACTGGCATCACCTTTAGTTGACGTGTCCCTCTCCGAGCAAAACAAAGGAGAAGTCCTTCCCGAGTTGTTCAAGTCGAGAGCTCTCGAGCATATTGCATCTTTTACTGACCACACGATCTCTTACACGGATGGCTCTAAGTTTGAGAGGGGCGTTGGCTGTGCGTTTGTTTGTGGTAACGACACTCGAGTTTTTACGTTACCAACAAACGCCTCTGTTTTTACATCAGAACTGGTGGCGATTACTAAGGTCTTGTGTTTTTTTTAAGTCAGCAGTAGGGCTTTACACCTCATTTTAACGGACTCTTTGAGCAGTCTTGTGGCGCTAAAAAAGTTGTATCCGTCCAATCCCCTTATACAGGACATCTTAATCCGTCTGACGGCTCTGGATGGCGCAGGTAAACGAGTTACGTTATGCTGGATACCTAGTCACGTCGGCATCAGGGGCAACGAGCTGGCGGATGCCGCTGCAAAGCGCGCTGCACAGAGGCCGTGCACGCGACGCTTTACTCTTCCCGCCAGAGATCTGTACCCGGCCATTGCTACATTTTTACATAGCAGCTGGCAGCGAACAAGGGATCGAACGCACAGGAACAAACTAAAAGCTATTAAACCACGACTTTCGGTTTGGCAATCATCCTCACGCAAGACAAGGAGAGAAGAGGTTACACTTTGTAGACTGCGCAATGGGCATACTTACGCAACACATGGCTACTTGGTGTGTGGTAGAGATATGCCGTTGTGTCCTCGTTGTGGTTCTCCGCTGACGGTGAAACATGTCCTGCTAACTTGCCCACAGCTGGAAAACGAACGGCTGATATTCTTTGGTCTGCGATCTTCCGGACTTACGCTTCGTAGCTTGCTCGGTGACAATTCCAGATTTATTGCAGCAGATAGTCTGTTTGCATTTATTGCTGCCGCTGGCCTCTCCGTTATATATTCAAATTGATAGCTAGTTGAAATCAGTCATGGGCGCCATGTGACCTTCGTTGTCGGAGCGCCCCTAAACCCCAATTAAAAAAAAAACGGGGTGGGCGAGAACCACTCCCCCCCCCCCCCTCCCTCCAAAGAAGACAGTCACCAGCGCGGTTTCCGTCGAGTGGTGTGGACGGAAGCCGTGTTGGTTGGGAGACAGGAGGTTGTTTGAACAGAGGTAATGATAGAGCTGTCGTTGAACGACTCGCCCCACGACCTTGGAAATGATAGGAATGATAGATATCGGACGGAACTTAGTGGGGTCAGACGGGAAGCCGTTTTTGAAGATAGGGTGGATACGGGAGTGTTTCCATGAAGATGGATAGTCTGATTGGATTAGACAGGTGTTGATGATGTGCAAAATGACGTCGCCGACAGCAGGGAAACCAGCTCTCATAACTCGGACACATTACCATCCGCGCCACGAGCGGGCGAGTTCCTCATGCTCAGCAGCGTACAGGTCAGAGTGTCCAGATCGATGGGTAATACAGTAAAAGCACAAGCACCGACCCGAGGTAGACGGCAGGGTACCCGAGGATCCGCGCTCTGACCCAGGTCCGCCACTTACCATCCACGATGTGGCTTTTCTGGTTTCACGTCGATTACAAGCCTATTACACATATACCTACGATGCAGTGCAGTTCCACACTTCCACACACGCAGCAGTAATTTATGTTATAAAAGACCTAAACGCTAATAAAGACAGTAGTACCTATAAGCAACAAGTTGCAAAAGGTAAGACGGATACAAATTGTGACATCTACAATGATACTACTGATACTACAATGATACTACGCCATCTACAATGATACTGCTGATACTACAATGGTACTACTGATTCAGCTAAGTCGGTAATGTGGACTTAAAAGCGCACTCGGTCTGCACGGCACGGGCGGACGATGACAGGCTATTCCAGGCCGCAGAGGCACGATGTGAGAAAGCCTTCTGGGTTGCGGCTAGCCTGCACGTAGGTAGGTGGATGCTGCCCTGAACTGTGGCGCGAGTACGGCGGTCCGACACGGCAGAGCGGGGCACAAACAGAGCTCGCAACTCGGCCGGCATGCTCTCCACGCGCAGTATCTTATACACTTTGATGGCGTCGCGGCGCGACACCAGGGTATCGATCCTCGACCATCCTAGAGAATTTAGAGCCGGGGTGATATGCTGATGCTTTTTGGATCCTGTGACAATTCTGGCCGCAAAGTTGATGAGCTTTTGGATTTTGTGAAGCTGACCCTTGGCCGCCCCACCCCACACGCAGAGACAGTAGGTGATGTGAGGAAACACGTAGGCCTGAATCACAATTTTGAGCACTTCTTTGGTGAAAAAATGCCGAATCCGGTACAAGGAGATGAGAATTCCGTTACATTTTTGAACGACATGCGAGACATGAGCGTCCCATGACAGGCAGGGGTCCAAGACGACACCGAGAACTTTGGTACTGGTAGAAGCAGCCACTTCAGACCCATCGATGCTGAAGTGAAAGTCAGCGCATTTATTTTAATTTTGCTTTGAGCCAAACAGGATGAAGTCGGTTTTCTTTTCGTTCATTGTCAAAGAGTTGGCATAGAACCAGGACTGAAGCTCAATTTGAGATCGGTAAGACCCGGTCGGTCAGGGATCGCGCAGTCAAGATGCATGGTGTCGTCAGCGTAGGAGATGAGGTTGCCATGCGTCAGATGGCCAGAGAGATCGTTTGTGAACAGAATGAACAGGATCGGACCGATGATCGAGCCCTGGGGCACACCGCACGCCATCGGCAGGTACACGCGTCCCCCCGAACCACCTGCCGCCGGTCGCTCAGGTAGCTCCTGAACCAGGCCACGTCCAGCACGCCATACCACGAGAGCTTGGTGAGGAGGACGTCGTGGTCGACGCTGTCGAACGCCTTCGACAAATCTGCCGTCGTTAACGACGATATGCGGCCGTTGTCAGTGTTGTTTACCAGGCGTTCGACAGCGGCGAGCACGGCGTCATCCGTACAATGGCGAGATCTGTAGGCAAACTGCGATGGGCTCAGCAGACAGTTTGATGTGAGGTAATGCGTGAGTTGGCTGCACACAACCTTCTCTAAAATATTTGAGAGCACGCTCCACAGTGATATTAGCCTGGTGTTGGAAGGTATCGTGGGGTCGCCTGACTTGGGAATTGGCACGACGCATGCCACCTTCCAACTGTCTGGAAACACTTGGGTCCTAAGTGATAGGTTAACAAGATGTAAGAGATGAGGTCCGATCACAGGGAAACATTGTCGTACAGCTAAAAGAGGAACACCGTTTAGACCCACCGCTCGTGACCCGTTCATGCGCCCGATGCAGCGGGACAGTTCAGGCAGCGTTGCAGGCTGGAAGTGGAAGCCAGCCTCGCAGACGGTGGGAGGCCGCAGGTAACACGGGCTTATTGGTGCAGAGGGCGGCGCGCAGCTGGTCCTGCAGCTGCTCCAGGCTGGCTTCCACCGGGCTGTCCGGCGGGCGGTAGACGACGCCCACCGTGGTCGGTCGGCCGCCGCGCCAGCTGGTAGTGGCCCACAGAGACTCCAGAGGTCCGTCTCCTAGCGCGACGCTGGCGGTCTGACTGAGATGAATCTCGTCTCGGTGGAGGATGCCGATGCCGCCACCACGGCGACCGACCCGGTCACGTCTAATGAGCCTGTAGCCAGGAAAGACGAGGAACTTGTCCAGAATTTGTGGGGAGAGCCAAGTCTCAGATAGGCTGAGCATGTCAAGGCCGTAGTCACTCAGAAGTAGGTTGATATCGTCTAGTTTGTTGGTGAGTGATCGGACGTTGAGGTGCCCAATCCTGACACCGGACGCGCCAGTAGTGCGGGCGTTCAGGATCCCCGTCGCAGCGCTGCCGGTAGCCGCGCCGCGGTCCGGGCGCGTGCCGTCCTCGCTCAGCGGGTCTCGTCGGCCGCCGGCGTGTCAGCCGGCTGGTATGTCGCTGGGTCAGTCGTGCGGGCCGCGCCAGGCACCGGGCCGCGTCTCCGGCCGCCAGGGCAGGAGGCGTAGTCTGCATCACTTCTGTGCTTGACCGCTCAGGCACTCGGCTCGCTGCGCGGACAGAGATCCGTCCACCGGCGCTGTGGGCGCTCCCAGGTGATAGTAGCGGCACCTCGACAGGCGCACGGTCGTAATCGGGGCGTGGTCGTGATCGTGACAGGTGGCTCTCCACACGACGGGAGCCCCCGCTCCCAGAGCCTCCCTGGCAGCCGTCGGCTGCCAGGCTTGGTCTGTCCCGGGTTTTGGCCGGTGGACTATCCCCTGTGCCAGGGGCGGGTCCAGGGCCCGCCAGGGGGATTAGAGCTCGGTCGTAGTCTTGGCGACGCTGATGTTCCGCGTTGCTTGCCCGGTGTCGACGCGCTTGGACTATCCGACCGGCTCTTCTCCCCCGGCAGTACCGCCTTACTCCGCCTCTGTCCGCTCCCTGGGCGGCGGGCGGGTGATATATGGTTGACAGTTCCGCCATGGGGGCTGGGTCCGGCGGGGACCCGGCTCGGTCTGGCAGCGCGTCGGCGACGACGGTGGAGAGTGGAGCGGTAGAAGTAGAGGCGTCAAGGTAATTGGTGTGTAGGTCTCTGCGGAAACCGGTAGAATGCCGGACAGTCCAGCGTGGGCCATGGCTATGGCTATTGGCTATTGCAAATACTGGACGAGTAAAATAACTATGAATGCTACGAAAACAGGCACGAAAAAAAAATCACTTATAACGGTCCGAAATCGCCACTTCCTAAGATGAGACAAAAATTGCACTTGGCCGAAACTTAATTGCACGCAAATTCACAGAAAAACGGAGGAGCGACGCGAGGGGCGGCTGCCGGTAGGAGGCGCTCAGGCTTTTCGGAGAGAGAAAAAAAATATGTATATATATATATATATATATATATATCTGTCTCTCCTGTCTAAGGTTCTCTCCTGTCTGTCTTTCGCCTAATCGAGATTGGGCTGTTGGAGACGATCGAGTAGGGTTCCCAACATCCGGTCAACTAGTCCCACCATTCTCTCCAACAACGCCAGCTCCCTGTGGCGCTGTTCACTAAGTTCTGCGTGTTGCTGGGCCTCTCGCTCCTCGATCCGATCTAGGATGGCGAGGAGCCGGTCGTCGCGTTCGTTCGTCCGATGTCGGCGTCGTGCTGGACGACGATCGGGACCAGCTTGCGTACGGGTCCAGCGGTTGCAGGTTCAGGTTCGGCTCTGCCGCGCCCGGCGCCCCGGGAAACCCCTCCACGGTCGGCGCCCCGCGAGGGAGCGGCTCGGCGCTCTGCTACCCCGCGGCCGGCGCCCCGCGAGGCCAATGAAGCAGCAGGGCGCTCCGCCTCTGCTGGGCGACGCACAAAGCTAGTCGTCGTCACTTCCTGACAGGGTGTTGTGTTCGTCGATGGCTGGGCCGGGTCCGTCGGCTTCATGTTTCTTCATGTTCCGCTGTGGCTGAACGCTCCTCTCCGCGGTCGGCGCCCCGCGAGGGAGCGGCTTGGCGCTCTGCTACTCCGCGGCCGGCGCCCCGCGAGGCCAGGGAAGCATCAGGGCGCCCCGCCTCTGCTGGGCGACGCACGAAGCCAGTCTTCGTCGCTTCCAAACATGGTTTCGGGTCCGTCGGCTTCTTCTGCTGGGTCCGGCGCGCGGCTCCTGGTGACCGCTGGGTCCGGCGCGCGGCTCCTGGTGACCGCTGGATCCGGCGCGCGGCTCCTGGTGACCGCTGGGTCCGGCGCGCGGCTCCTGGTGGCCGCTGGCTCCGGCGCGCGGACGTTGTCTGGGAGTAGAGTGACTTAGTGTGCTTCCACTAGCCTAAGGAATAATGATATACCAGTCAAGACAACAGACAGCGTCCAATCGACACATATGTATTCATCGAATCACTTGCGAATGTTGGCACCGCGCCGTAGCTTATTTATTCTATTGGTTTGTCTTTTAGTGTCATTTTATTCCTTTGTTGCTGTTATTATTTTCCCTACTCATAATTTTCCCGTACCCATTTCTGGCTTAATGTTGTTGTCAGCCGGCGAGAAAACGCTCGTAGACGCTCGTCCTACATCAATATTTTCTTACATACCTGACACATAAACTAATATTGCATTTTATATAACAGATGTTTATTCTGTCGCCTACACACATACCCATACAAACGCACGTGTATTTACATATATACATATACACATATAACTACAATCACATACACGTACATATTGTATTGTATTGTATTGTATTAACCGGTCCATCCATGCGAACATAGTTTTTCGGGACATCGGTTTGACAGCTTCTACATAGGTTAGGCAGCATATACATAGGTTCACACATAGCACAATACCCTATAATATACAGGAAGATACATCCATTTCATAGTGCTATACAGATGACAGTTTACTGATGAGGCTTTCGTTTTCGTAGTGCCACTTTGAAGCTCCCCAGAGTTTGGGCATTCATGGTCTCTGTTGGAAGAGTGTTCCATGCGGCCGCTGCTCTGTACACAAATGAGCGCTGAGTGCCGGTCAGCCGTACCCTCGGCAGGTGGAGTTGCGCCGTGTCCGTCAGCCTGGTGTCCCGCATGGCAACATCTGATCGGGGGGTGAACATTGCTCTTACTGCGGATGGGGTATTTTGGTCTGTGAGGGCTCGATACACCTTTGATACAGTCACGGTGCTCGATTAGTTCGCCGATCCGGTTCCAGTGCAGTGCGTTCAGCGTTGGAGTAATGTGATCCCGGCGCCTTGCACCGGTGATCACTCGAGCTGCGAAGTTAATCACCTTTTGAATCCGATTAAATTGATAGTCAGCTGCTCCACCCCAAACGGGAAGGCAATAAATTATTTGAGAGAATACATGGGCTTGAATGATTGTGATGAGAGCTCTTGGTGTGAAGTGACGCCGAAATCTGTTCAGGGAGATGAGGATGCTATAGCATCGACGCACCACGGTAGAGATTTGCTGGTCCCAGGACAGGGTCTGGTCAATGGTGACTCCTAATATTTGTATGGCATGTGATGACTGAAGTGTGGTGCCAGACAGATCAAACTGGAAGTTCGACGCTTTTTCCACCCTTTGTTTGGTTCCAAAAATGATGAAATCGGTTTTTGTTGCGTTCATTTTCAGAGTTATTTTTGAACCATTGTTGCACTGATGTTGCTGATTCTTCCAGGCGGATTTTTAGCTGTGACAGACTGTCACTGTCAGATGGCGAACAATAGAGCAGCTGCGTATCGTCAGCATAACATAGTAGTCGACCATGAGCGAGAAAACCCGCAATATCATTTACAAATAGACTGAAGAGAATAGGGCCGATGATAGACCCCTGCGGGACACCATGATTCACTGGACGGACCACTGAGCCGCCACGAACCATCTGCTCGCGTCCTCTAAGGTAGCTGGCGAACCAGTGAAATGATATACCATACCATTCTAATTTTTGCAGGAGGAGGCTATGGTCTACGCTGTCGAAGGCCTTGCTCAGGTCAATTGCCATAATTGAAGCTAGCATTCCGTTGTCGATCTTAGAATTGACCCATGAGACAGCGTCGAGGATAGCGTCCTCCGTGGAGTGGCCACGTCGATAAGCGTACTGGCTGTCGCTAAGAATGTGGTTGACTCGCAGATAATGGCTAAGTTGCGTACAGACAATGCGTTCGGCTATTTTTGACAGGATCGACAGAAGAGAGATTGGCCGGTAATTACTAGCTACACTGCGATCTCCTGCCTTGTGCAATGGGACCACGCAAGCCGTTTTCCACTTCGAAGGGCCACTCGGTCGTGCCGGTGGGTTCTTGAGCCGTGCGTTCTCACACACGTCTGAGATATGTGTCCCAGCGTTTCCGGGCGCCCACAACCTGCGTCACATAGAAACGGCTTCTCTCTCCCTCTGCTCGTTCTGGAGGCGGTCGGGTATAGGTTTCCTCTTGTCTTAACCGCGCCTATGGGGAAAAAAAAGATGGGAAAGATCCTGAGGTGCGATGCGTTGCGAGATGGCTCCCTTGAGGTGGAGTTCGCTAAAGAGGATGATGCCAGGAGAGCTTTGACGTTGACCACCTTTTCTTACTCTATCCGGGAGCAGGGTAGAAGGGCAAACGCCACCATAGCGATATCTGTGTCTCCACATAAAACAAAAAACTCTTCTAAGGGTGTGATCACCTGCTATGATTTGAAAGACACCACCGAGACTGAATTCGTCGAGGACCTGTGGTCCTCCGGTGTGATGGAGGCATTCAAGATCAAGGCAAAGCGAGGGAAGGAAATCACAGCAACGAACACTGTTATCCTCACTTTCAACAGTACTGACCTCCCAAGTGAAGTGACGGTGGGCTATGTACGGGTCAAGGTTCGACCCTACACCCCAAATCCCATGAGATGCTTTCGGTGCCAGCGTTTTGGGCATACAAGAACCTACTGCCATAACCGCCCAACTTGCGCGAAGTGTGCCTCCACAGAATACACCGATGATGACTGTGGTGCGACCACATATCGGTGCGTAAACTGCAAAGAGGGACAGAACACGCACACGGCCTTCGATAGGTCATGCCCGGCACTTGCAAGAGAGAAAGAGATCAACTCGATTAAAGCGACGAGAAATGTCTCTTTCAGAGAGGCTCGGGAAATATACAACGCGTCACACCCAAGCATATCCTACGCCCAGAAGGCGAAGGCTGCAGTAGCTCCCAGGACTTCGTTTGAGGAGATGAGCGCAGCTCAGTTTATCACGCTCCTGAAGTCTTTCGGCCTCTCAGTGGTTTCGGCTACTACCACACCGGGGCCGGCAGCGGTCTCTGTACCGCCGGCCGTCACGGTGTCGGATGCGTCCCCGTCCCCCCACACTTCAAATCATGGAGAAGCAGGGATACAAGCTGTCCCAGCCGCGGCGTCCACCGGCACTGCCGGGGCCGCCACCAATGCAGCAGAGGACGATGGCTGGACGAAAGTTCAGCACCGTCGTACGGATAGGCGGCGCTCTTCCCCGCCAACTCGCGCGGCGACTGACCCGGCGCGCTCTCCACCACGCACTGCGGTGATGGAGGCACTGCGCAGGGGAGAGGAGGAGAGGAAGACGCGCGAGGCAAAGCGTGCGCGCCTGGTCGAGAAGGCTAGAGAGGCTAAGCGACCACCAGGTGCCGACTCGATCCCATCCCATTCGAATGGGAAAGCTACGGCTAACCCAGAGACCTTCCAGGTGGGGAGCCCATCCCTATGGATCCCCCTCCACCCCCGCCGCCGCAACCGCGGCGGTTACCGCCGCCGCCGCTCGCAACACCGGAGAATCGGCCGCCGCCAGCTACTCCCCCGGCGGCGCCAAGTCGCCCTAAGCCTCCCTCCGCTCCTGGCCGGCCAACCAAGCGTGGGCTTCCGTGGACGGGCTCGCCCACGGAGGGAGGAAGCCCTCGTACGAAACAGAAATCTGACGCGAGCTCGGTCCCCGTTAGATCGAGCTCCGCCGACGGCAGACTGCACCAAGGTGGTAGCGTGCGTGCCCAGATCCACTTCGGGGACACAGCACGTGGTGCAGCTGATTACTTCTGAGTAATTCTAGTCAGTTTGTCGTTTTACACTCTTTTAGCATCTCAGTGCTTTTGCGCGGTTTTACTAGGTGCCCATGCTGTGACGCCTTCTACGAATTTATAACTGATTCAGCGCTGAGGGAACCAGTTCTCTTTTTGTGCCCCTGCCTCCTTTTTAAACGCTCTTTAGCGAGATTTTAATCCATTCCCATGCATTTCATCCTGCAGTGGAACTGTAGAGGACTCAAGTCCAACTACCAGGACCTGCAGTCGGTTATACGCTGGCGCAATCCAGTCCTTATTTGTCTCCAGGAGACTAAGTTGGCGCCAGTCGCCACGTGCTCGATTAAGGGCTATGCCGTTCATCGCAAAGACGTGCATTCTGATACAATAGCCCACGGCGGCGTCTTACTAGCGGTGCACCACAGCCTACCCGCTCGACACCTCGCGGTGCGGTCGGGCTTGCAGGCGGTGGCGGTACGAGTGCGCCTGAACCAAGAACTGACAATCTGCTCCCTCTACCTGCCACCCGGCACAGCTCTGCCGGTGGCAGAATTGCGCCAGCTGCTGCAGGAGCTCCCGCCACCAGTCCTGGTAGTGGGTGATTTTAATGCTCACAGTACTGCATGGGGATGCGACTATACTGGCACACGGGGCCGTCTTTTAGAACATTTTATCCACGACGAGTCACTCTGTATTTTAAACACAGGCGAGCGGACTCATTTTACGGTACCCTCCGGTCAAACCTCGGCACTAGATCTGAGCTTGGTAGGCCCTGAGCTGGCACATCTTTTTACCTGGTCTGTTCACGATGACCCACTGGGGAGTGACCACTTTCCAGTGTGGCTCCAGCACCAGAATGCTCCAGATCTAGGTAGCCGACCACCAAGGTGGAACTTGGTCAAGGCGGACTGGGCCGAATTTCATACCTTGCTTGAGACATCGATCTTAACCAGAGTTGAAACATCTGCCATGTCAGCAGAGGATTTTACTTCCACGCTTTTAAACTCTGCTGAGAGATGCATCCCGAGGACATCGGGCCGGCCTAGGCGCACTCCTGTTCCATGGTGGACTGAGGATTGCGGGGAAGCTATCCGATCACGGAAGAGAGCTTTTAAAAAGTTTGACCGGAGGAGTACTACCGAAAATCTCGTCGCTTTTAGGAAAGCGAGGGCTTTTGCCCGTCGCACCGTTAAGGAGGCAAAGGCAGTTTCTTGGCGCTCTTACGTGGGCACTTTAAACCGTTTTACACTAACCACTCAAGTCTGGACCCGTATAAAACGTATTGCTGGACGGTACAGCTCTGTTCCTCTGCCTGTTATTCAGGTAGGCGGCCAGGATATTTCCCATCCGAAAGAGGTAGCAAATGGGATTGCTAGAGCACTTTACGAGCGCAGTAAAGGAGTGAACAAGGATCCACAGTTTGTGCGACTTAGGGCTCGGTGTGAAGCATCTGATGTCGTTTTTTCTACCTCGCAACAACCGTCATGTAACGAACCTTTTTCTATGCTCGAACTGAAGTCAGCAATACACGGTCTAAAAAGTACTGCCGAGGGCCCAGACGGCGTTCATAACGAAATGTTACGCCACCTTCCCGTGTGTGCGTTACAGGCGCTACTCTTGATGTTTAACTCTCTATGGGCAAGAGGAGAGTTCCCGGAGGCATGGCGCGAGGCCATAGTAATTCCTATTTTAAAACCTGGCAAATCTGGATTAGACCCTCTGCACTATCGTCCCATCTCGCTCACATCTTCACTCTGTAAGCTGTTGGAGAGAATGGTCAGCAAACGACTTGGTTGGTTTTTAGAACAACAAGGTATATTTGCTAACGCCCAGTGCGGTTTTAGATGCCATCGCAGCACCGTTGATCACATTTTAACATCGATTCCGTTATTCGCGCCGCATTTGAGAAAAACCGTCACGTGGGAGTGGTCTTTTTCGACATTGAGGCAGCCTATGATACTGCCTGGCGGCATGGCATTCTCTTAAAGCTTTTTAAGCACGGTATTAGAGGCTCCATGAGCACCTTTTTAAAAAAATACTTATCCCAGAGACATTTTCGAGTCCGTGTTGGTAACCATGTATCTGACGATTTTCTTCAGATCAACGGAGTTCCTCAAGGCGGCGTTCTAAGCGTCCCGCTTTTTGGCATAATGGTGAACGACATCGGCGATGCGCTATCGCAGTCCATTGGACGGTCGCTTTTCGTCGATGATTTCGCAATATGGTCGTCTGCTTCCAGTACACGTTACATGGAAAGACAGCTTCAGCTGGCTATAGCTACCCTGGAGCGATGGAGTACAGCGAACGGTTTCCGATTTTCAACCGCAAAGACAGTTGCCGTACATTTCTGCCGCCGTCGTCGGCACTGTCCAGATATGGAGATCTTCCTCCATGGACAGCCGGTTCCATGTATCTGACGATTTTCTTCAGATCAACGGACCATGTATCTGACGATTTTCTGGGCCCGCAGGGGCATCGGCTTCGGCCGGCGTAAGGGGAGTAGCACCCCCTCGGGTCCCAGCCAACGCCTCCCTCCATCCCCCTCACACTCACCCCCCGGCCCAGTCCCAGTCCATTTTTGCAACCCCCGTAACAAGTCCCGAACCTCTCCCCCTCCCCACTCAGTTTACTGGGTGTCCCCGTTGAAGCCTCCTCCCTTTGCGGCGTTTGACGGTCGGGTGCTAGTCGCCCGACCTGAACAGGCTTCTTGCGTCTATCATGGATATTGTCCTAGCATTAACTATGATGTGACAGGGGACGCCTGGCTTTTTACATTGGCAAGGCTTTTCTGCGACTGGGCGCGTCGACCCGTACCCTGGGATGAAGGGGTCCTGGAGGCTGAGCCACCTGCCGCGCGGGCTAGTCGTGGTAGCGTGGCAACACTCCTCTTTGGCCTGGATTTCCGGAAGGGTGGGGACACTCAGTGAGGCGCTGCACTGAGAAGCTTTCGCGTCGGGGCTGCTGCCGCGGGTCGTGGCTTGGCTGTCTCGCTGCCGCAGGGCGGGTGCATGCACTTGTCTGGTGGCTGCGGGGTGGCTTTGCCGCTGCACCGGGTGGCGTCCCGGCTTAAGGCGTCAAGGGAGGAGGCGGCGTCTAAACGGCGGGGGTGGTGAGTCTCTCTCTCTCCTCTGGGAGGGCGTCGTCGAGCCCCGTACAGCCCAGTCCCCCCCGCAGGGGCATCGGCTTCGGCCGGTGTAAGGGGAGTAGCGCCCCCTCGGGTCCCAGCTAACCCCCCCCCCCCCTCCCTCCATCCCCCCTCACACTCACCCCCCGGCCCAGTCCCAGTCTATTTTTGCCACCCCCGTAACAAGTCCCGAACCCCTCCCCCTCCCCACTCAGTTTACTGGGTGTCCCCGTTGAAGCCTCCTCCCTTTGCGGCGTTTGACGGTCGGGTGCTAGTCGTCCGACCTGAACAGGCTTCTTGCGTATATCATGGATATTGTCCTAGCATTAACTATGATGTGACAGGGGACGCCTGGCTTTTTACATTGGCAAGGCTTTTTTGCGACTAGGCGCGTCGACCCGTACCCTGGGATCAAGGGGTCCTGGAGGCTGAGCCACCTGCCGCGCGGGCTAGTCGTGGTAGCGTGGCAACACTCCTCTTTGGCCTGGATTTCCGGAAGGGCGGGGACACTCAGTGAGGCGCCGCACTGAGAAGCTTTTGCGTCGGGCTGCTGCCGGGGGTCGTGGCTTGGCTGTCTCGCTGCCGCAGGGCGGGTGCCTGCACTTGTCCGGCGGCTGCGAGGTGGCTTTGCCGCTGCACCGGGTGGCGTCCCGGCTTAAGGCGTCAAGGGAGGAGGCGGCGTCCAAACGGCGGGGGTGGTGAGTCTCTCTCTCCCCTCTGGGAGGGCGTCGTCGAGCCCCGTACAGCCCAGTCCCCAGCCCTCGGCCTTGTAGCGGCGCCGTGGTGGAGCGTCGGCGGGGACTGGGCAGAGACCAATCACTTACCATGGATACTTCAAACCCAAACCTACGAACCACGGCTTCTGCCGCCCCTCGCCCATCGGCTTCGGCCGATGGACGAACCATCCCGTCTGGTGGTGAAAACCGTCCTTCGGTGAATGACTCTCGCTCCACTGAGGTGGAGCGGAACGGACGACGTGTTGCGCAGGAGAGCGCTGAGAAGGTGCCCTCCCCCACTCCTCGGGTTCTGGTGTTCTCCTCTGAGCAGAGGAGGCTCAGCTCACTTTCCCCTTTCCAGAGGAAGGACGGCTGTGATCGGTTCGGAAAGGTGATCCGCTGCGACAAGTTGCGAGACGGCGCAATCGAGGTTGAATTTGTTAACGTGGCTGACGCGGCAAAAGCTCTGTCGGCTACAAGCTTTGTATGCACGGTGAGGGATGGAGGCATCAGACGGGAAGTCACAACTCCGATGACAGTGGCCCCGCATAGGACTAAAAACTCGACAAAGGGCATCGTGAACTGCTATGATCTACGAGACGTTAGTGACGAGGAGATCGTAGAGGGTCTCACCAGGTTTGGCGTAACCGAGGCAAGGAGGATTTTATCCAGGAGAGGAGGAAACATGATTCCGACAGACAACATAGTTTTAACATTCAACAGCACCGACCTTCCGTCGGAAGTGGTAGTGGGGTATGTTCGTGTGAAGGTGCGTGCCTTCATCCCCAACCCGATGCGGTGCTTTCGTTGCCAGCGTTTTGGTCACACCAAAACGCACTGTAAAAACCGACCGACGTGTGCAAGGTGTGCCTCTATGGAGCACACGGACGAGAACTGTGAGGCTACAACATCCAAATGCGTGAACTGCCCCGAGGAACAGTAACCTCACACTTCCTATGATAGGACCTGTCCGATGTACGCCAAGGAAAGAGAGATCAATAGCATAAAGACCAACAGGAACATCTCGTTCAGAGAGGCTCGTGATGTATACGACGAGTCCCACCCAAGGACGTCATATGCCCAGATGGCGAAAGCTCCTCCATCTATTTCTCTCTCGCCCAAAGCTGTGCTTGAGCAGATGAGCGCAGCGCAGCTGGTTCTGCTGCTAAAGTCCTTCGGTCTTTCTGTCGTTGCTGCCGGGGCAGCGGCGGCTCCTGCGGAGGCCTCGGCGGCTCCTACGGAGGCCTCGTTGGCTCCTGCGGGGGCCTCGGCCGTCCCCTCCCCTTCCCCCACCTCCACTCCTGCAGGACAGGGTGCCCCGGTTGCGGCGCCCGCTGCTGCGGTGATGAGTGCCAACACTGGGGATGGAGGCGAGGGCTGGACCTTCGTCCAACATCGGCGCTCGAGCGAGCGACGGTCTCCCTCTCGTACCGAGCCTGCGTCACCCAGGGACTCTTCTGGGTCGGTGACGGCGACTCCCAGCCGCCCTCATGATGTGAAGGAGACCGGTCATGGCGGCTTTGCGCCGCAACCAGGAGGAAAAGCGGGCGCGCGATGTCAGGCGTGCTCGCCTCGTCGAGAAAGCCCGCGAGGCCAAGCGTTCTCCGGAAGCCGTGGGGTCGGTGAGCCGACTCAATGGGGGGCTGTGGGCCGGTCGCCTGGTGGGTCGGCAGGACCGTCCCCTTCCTCTGTGCGTTCTGCGGAGGGTCCGTCTCCGATGGGTCCCCCGCCACCACTACCACCGCAGCTGCCGCGTGCCCCTCCACCGCCGCGGCCGCGGGGTCCCCGAGTGGAGAGCGGCCACCGGTGACCCCGTTGCCGGCGTCAGGGGCGCGACCGACGCCGGTGTCCCCGCCTTCTTCGCCGGGGCGGGCGGCGGCAGCTGCCGCGCCGGAGCGTCCCGGCAAGCGTGTTCTGCCCTGGAAGGGTTCGCCAACGGAGGGTGGCAGCCCCCGTACCCGCCAGCGTTTTCAGCCGGGCTCGACCGGAGGACGGTCCAGCTCGGCTGATGGCAGGTCGCGGCTGGGTCACGGCCGAATCCAGTTCGGGGACAGCTCCTTCCCGGGTGCGGCGGAATATTTTTAGTCATTTGCACTATGTGCCTCTTTAAGCCCCAATCATCATCATTTCTAAGTTCTTGTAGTGAGCTCGTGTATTGCCAAGCGACACGACCACACGCGGCGACGCTCCTGACACGTCTCTCTCCTACCAGAGCCATCCCACACAGGGGTGACCGGCGCACAAATAGCCGGAACGCCGCCGGGCCGGTCAGGCCCCTTCGCACCCCCGGCCGGCGTCGCCCTCCCCGCCGCCCAACGGACAATAGAGCCGGAGCGCCGGCCGGCGCGGCGGGCCGGTCCCATCCGCCCGCCACGCATACCGATAGGGGAAGTAGCCGTCCCGGGCAGGCACACGGCGCACACACTGACACACGACACTACATTACCCCCTGTTTCTAAAAAAACAACAATCATACAACTCTCGCAAGCGCTCCACTCACACACATAAAATACACAACGCACTTTGGCATAACATGACTATATACAGTCGCTGGGCAGGACCAGGCCATACCGGTCTGGTGGCTGTCTCGCTCGCACACCGCGTCCGTGTTCCGTCGGAAAGCCCACTGACATGTCAGGCGGCTGTCCCGGGGCTGGCCGGACCGGGTCCGCGTCTGGGACGGGCAGCGAGGGTGGTCTCGCCTGCTCGGGACCTGCTGCTTGCAGCTCTCCGGCGCCGCGGGGAGCGCCGAATACGAGAGCCGGGTCGTCGTCGTCGTCCTCGTCAGTGGAGTCCACCGCCTCCTGGCCCGATCCGCGCCGGCGACGCAGGCATCGGACGTGCCATGGAGCACCGTCCACCTCTACCAGCTGGTCTGACACAAGGCGTGTGACAGTTCCCGTCCGTGACACATCAGTGCAGCGTGTCGTAGGTCCACGGCGTCGCATCCACACTGGATCGCCGACCCGGAAGCCTGCATCATGATCCTCTAGTCGCAGCTCGGGTGGTGGCCTGGTGCCGTCCCGTTCGGCGGTGACTGCTGGCAGGTCGCGGCCCACACGCTGGAACAAACCAGCGGCGGGCGCACTCTCAGAGCTCTGGCCGTCCCGGGCCGTCATGTTGTAGCGATGCACCGATTCGCCGATAGTGCATCCCTGGCGGGCTGCCATCACTTTGATAGTGCGGTGGTGACGCTCGACGATGCCATTGCCTCCTGCCTCGTGCACCGCTCTGAACCGTAGCGTGATTCCCCATCTTGCTGCGAATGCTGCCATGCCGCGGCCCCGGAACTCTGTTGCATTGTCCAGGAGCAGTTCTGCTGGCGCTCCGCGGTCCAGGAAGATGGCTTCGAGCTGGCTCGTGACTTCTACCGCGTCAGACCGGCGCAGCAGCCGCCATATCCCGTAGCGGGACGGACCACAATCTATCACGGTCAGATAGGACTGACCGCGGTAGTGGGTCACATCGACAGCCAAGCGCTCCCACGTCAGCGGCACGCTCAGCGACCCGTGTCGCCAGCGAGTCGGCGCTGGGTCGATTGACTGACACACGTCACACTGCTGTATAACAGCGCGCACAGCTGGCTTGGTAGCCCACATGTCACCGTCCCGCTTCAGGTACCACAGCGTGCGTCTGATGCCTTGATGGCCGGTGCTCTCGTGCACTGAGCGAATTCGAGCTGCGTCGATATCCGCTCGCCGGTCCGCTGCCGCCGCCACGGCCACTGTCGGGGGCTCCTCTGATCTGCCGGCCCGCAGCCACTCCTTCGGCACGCGGGTGAGTACGTCCGCCGGGTTCTGCTCTGACTTCACCAGCGTGACTGTCATTTTGAGCTGAAATTCTTTCACCAGTTCACGAATGACATCTACTCGCCGACGGATCAGCATCTCCCCGTGGGCTTTTGTTCTGAGACGCGAGCGACCGCTCAGGGCGTCACCGATCCACTTCCGGACGGTGGCAGAATCGGTGCGGAGATCGATTTCTCTGATCTCCCAGGCGATCGCCAGGTTGATACCACTGAGCGCTGCGTCCAACTCAGCCATGTTGATGTGCATGGCCGCTTTAGACTCCGGTCGCAGCCAGCTCGCGTCCTCTACAACGCCCCCTTCCTGATCCTCCAGAATAACCCCGGAGGCTAAACTGCTGGCGTCTGTCCAAACCACCAGTTTTCCACCTCTCAGCCTCCAGGGTCCGCGTGCTGGGTCGGCACAGGCCACTCGCTCAGCGACATGGCTGACCTGCACGCGCAGCTCCGGATCTGCTGTGGGGTCATCCCAGCCTTGCGTGAGAGCATTGACCCGCCGCTTCAGCCACGCTGCTGCCGGCCGCAGCCATCCCGCCACTGGAAGGTGGGAGACCAGCTGGCCACACCATGCAAACACCGCCCTGCGTGTTAGCGTCTCTGGAGGCGCGCCGACAGGATTGTCGCGGCACCACTGCAGCTCTCCCTCACGCGCCTTCACGCGAAGCCCCAGCAGGCGCGCTCCGTCAGCCGCGCGCTGTGGCGGCTTGCAGGCCAGTCCATACCGAGCGAAATGTTCCACCACTCGTTCTGCGCTGACGACATCTTCGTCCACCAGAAGGTCGTCCACGTAGGGCAGCACTCCCCGGCTGACTGCCTCGTCCTGCTCCAGGGTCGCCCGCACCACAGCCTTCATGATGAGCGGAGCGACGTTCAGGCCGAAGCCGAGGCGTGTCAGACAGTACCGCCGCCCGTGCACCACTACTGTCTGATACGGCCAGAGCCGCCGGTCCAGTCGGAGCTGCAGATATGCCTTACGCAAATCCACTACCGCGATGCGGGAGCCGTGCCGCCGCCAGCGGCGGAGCTGTTCCGCACAGACGTCCGCGTCCGCTGTGTGGGCGTCGATGTGACCGTTCAGCTCCCGATAATCCAGCACAGGACGCACTTTTCCCTGATTCGGCTGCACCACCGCCATCAGCGGGATCAGGCCACGAGCCGGGCCGTCAGCCCGCTCGTCATAGGGCCGCAGCCATCCTTCACGGATCCAGAGGTCCAGCTCCTCATCATACGCCGACTGCACAGCCTCCGGCACAGCGTACTGAGTGACGTGATTATGCAGACGACCAGGGCCGCCGCCCTCCGCCCACTTCCACACCACTGTCCACTCGCCACTGTCGGCTTCAAACCGGGCTGTGAAGTCGGCAGCGTCCACGGTCACATCCTGGCTGCGCACGCCAGCCGCTGCCGCACAGAACTGCACATCTGTCGGCGTCGTCAGACTGATGCCGCCCAGGGCTGTGATGCCCGACATTCCCAGCACCATGTCCATGCCCAGCGGCCGGTCGGGCACAACCAGCACTGTGAGCGTCACTTGCCTGCCCCGGTGAGATACCGTGACGTCACCAGTGCCACTGCAGCGCAGCGTCCCGCCGTTCACGGTCGTCATGTTCACCGTCCTTGGCTTCCAGCTTCGACAGCAGCCCGCATAAATCAGCGTGTCCGTGCACCCTGTGTCCACCAGTGCACGGCACTCACGCCGATCGACGCTGAGCTTGACGACGGGAAGTGAGCGCGCTACTGGCTGGGAGACGGCGCTCGCGCTGGCGCGGCCTCCTGGGCGTTTGGGCAGAGCCTTGCGATGTGGCCGATCTTGCCACATTCCCAGCAGCGCGTTGACAGACGTGTCACTTTCCGAGCCGCCGGCTTGCGAGTCATGGCGGCTGCCACCGAGCCGCGCTCATCGCTCAGCACGGCCCGCGCTCGTGCGAGGATGCTCGCCAGGTCCAGAGCTTCCGCACGGGTGCCGGCCCGAATTGTGCTTCGGACCGTGTCCGGTAGACCGGCGATGAATGCACAGGCGAGAGCTTTGTCGGGCACGCCGCCGTACAGCGTAGCTAGCTGACGCAGCGCTGCCAGGTACACATCGGCCGACTCGCCGGGCTGCAGACGGCGTGTCGAGTAGGCGTCGTACGCGGCCAGTGGATCCATGGCGAACGCGTCATACAACGCGTCACGTACGGCATCAGCCGAGTCACGCCCCGACTCTGGGATCTGCAGCCAGACAGCGAATGCGCCGCCGGTGAGCCGTGCAGGCAACACACTGGCCAGGTCCACTCCATGGTGCTTGCACAGCACCTCGGCGCGAGTGTACCACTCCACAATGTCCTTGTCCCCATCGAACTCTGGAATTAACCGAGAGTCGAAGCTCACGTGTCTGGTCACACCGGACTGGGCCATCGCAGGCGTCACACCACTTGCACTGCTCGCGGTCGCTCTCGATTTGGGCATCGTGCCGAAATAGCTTGTAGTGAGCTCGTGTATTGCCAAGCGACACGACCACACGCGGCGACGCTCCTGACACGTCTCTCTCCTACCAGAGCCATCCCACACAGGGGTGACCGGCGCACAAATAGCCGGAACGCCGCCGGGCCGGTCAGGCCCCTTCGCACCCCCGGCCGGCGTCGCCCTCCCCGCCGCCCAACGGACAATAGAGCCGGAGCGCCGGCCGGCGCGGCGGGCCGGTCCCATCCGCCCGCCACGCATACCGACAGGGGAAGTAGCCGTCCCGGGCAGGCACACGGCGCACACACTGACACACGACACTACAGTTCTTTTGAACTTTTTACTGCCCTTTTGGGTGTTTTGCCGTCCTGTTGGACTCTCTACCAGGCGCGTTTGCCTCGGTGCCGGTGTCCTTTTACTTTCTTAGTGGTTTTACGTCATGTGAACTGGCTTTTAGTATGCGCCTTTGCCTGCTCCTTTAAACGTGCTTTTGCGCACTTTTAATCCATTCCCATGCATTTTATTCTTCAGTGGAACTGTAGAGGTCTGAGATCCAATTTTCAAGACCTGCAGACAGTCATCCGCAGGCGGAATCCACTGGCCATCTGTCTCCAGGAGACGAAAATGGCACCCGATATGCAGTGCACGGTGAAGGGCTATGCTGTCTTCCGAAAAGACATACCAGTGACAACAGTTGCACATGGTGGAGTTCTGCTGGCGATTCACCATAGTGTGCCTGCGCGACAGCTCGCGCTGCGTTCCACGCTGCAGGCAGTGGCCGCTCGTATTAATCTCTACCGTCGAGAGGTAACCCTATGTTCGGTGTACCTCCCCCCTGGCATCGACCTTCCTCTGCAGGAACTTAGACGATTAGTCGCTGAGCTGCCGCCACCGATCTTACTGCTGGGCGATTTTAACGCCCATAATACTGCATGGGGTTGTAATGCCACGAACACTCGTGGCCGCCTTTTAGAGCATTTTATTAACGACGAGGTTCTGTGTATTTTAAACACGGGAACACGGACCCATTTTACAGTGCCCTCCGGTCAGACCTCTGCATTGGACTTGAGCTTGGTGAGCCCCCAGCTAGCTCATCTTTTTACCTGGTCCGTGCACGATGACCCACTGGGAAGTGACCACCTCCCGGTTTGGCTCCAGCACCAGGCTGGCCCAGTTTTAGGCAGCCGACCACAGAGGTGGAACGTACACAAGGCAGACTGGGCAGAATAGGGTTGGGACCTACGATGAAGCTGTTGATATCTTGGTATACAACAAAAGAAGTTATTTTTTTGGTATTTAATTTTTAACAATTTTGCTTAAAAATGCTTAGTTAGTCTGAAAATGAATTATTCATAGCGAAAATATGGCTCATTCTGATTGGCCGGTCGAACCGTGACGTCGAGCTTCGGTAGGTGAATGTCAGCATATTTGACGCAGGAAAGACTTATAAGATGCACGCAGATGTACTGTATTTCTATGCGATTCTACACTGCTTAGATGAGTTGGAAGATTTGAGGATAATAGTTTACTGATTGAATAATTCCGTTCCTTGAGTTTAGAAGCATTTCAAGTTTTAATTATGCCCCGTGGTTTAGAGCCAGGCTTTGTCAAAGCCACACCTCAAAATCTACCTAATGTGACAGTGACATTGATAGTAGCTTACATACAAAATTCAGAAAAGCATGTGTCTGCTGAACTGAAAAACAAGAAACTTGAAAGGTAAGTTTGTTATTTATTATGGTTGCAACCTAGGGTGATACTACTGTGGTTCATTATGCTCCAAAATGGATCAGCGATCAAATTGTATTCATGGGTGGATAAAGTATGGCAGGTGTGGGGAATGCTACACCAACTTCCAAGTTGGTGTGGCATCGCCACATCAACATTACATTTTTGGTAATGTAAATGTATTGGAACATCTAGTCAGACTATGATAAAATAACAGAAATAGCACTAGAACATCCTTTGGTCCACACCCAATGCCCGGCAGTGTTGGAAAATCAGATGTTTTTTGGTCTTTTGGGGTCCAGAAGATTTTGTTCTTCTTGATTTTGTCCATGCATTGTTGCCTGCAATTCCAATGACAATTGCACATATTTAACTAAATTTGACTTTGCAAATACTCCACTGTGTCTATAGTGAAGTATTTGCAAAGTTCTCTGTTCTCCACCTCCAAAAATTGTGTTCTCCCGGACGAGGACCTGAAATGAAAATTCCAACACTGCCCAAGGGCTCCGCCACACTCCGAAAGTTGGGGGTGACGGAGGCCTTCTGAAGTCAATTCTTTCCATGCAACACTGATAGGCGTAATGTTACAAATCCCAAAGTTGAGGGAGACACATCCCCCCTTCCCCCTGTAGCAGAGCCCATGGCCACACCAACTTTTAAAATGATTGTTCACTCATGGTTGTCTTCACACTTTGTGTGGTTAGGTTACCTACATCAGGCATTGTTATCTTGGTTTGTATAGGTGAAGTCAGTGATTTGGTCACCTGGTCCGTTATCTTCAAATTTGCTGATTGTGCCTGTGAGCTTGACCTTACTAAACTTAGCAAGAAAGTTAATATACAATCATGGTGTATAAGCACTTTAGCATTTATCTTTGGTCTGATACAAATTGTACAAAGCTATGGTGGCTGAGTGTCTAGTATATTAAACTGCAGCCCAGGTTCAGATGGGTCAGGGGGACCAAGGTTCAATTATTGCACTGCCATGTCACATGAATGGCTCACAGAGAGGCCTTTCTCTATATAGCCCTGGTAGCTGGTGAGATTGTTTATTCAAATTGTGTTCATGCATGTTGATAGCATGCTTTCTTTCCCAGCAGTACTGTTCAGTAATCAATTTCCTTTTCTTACTAAGCCATATTCCTTAAGAAATGAATTGTTTCTTCAACACCTTCAAAAAGAATGCTAATAACCACAGGCTGTGATTTCAATAGGGGTGTATAAACAAATTATGCTGTGCTGGCCTGTGACCACACCTGGTAACAGCAGTGACTCTGAAGCTGTGACCGGCTAGGCCAGCGCCATAGGGTTAGCATTGTAGCGCTGTGACTAACGCTGTGACCTGCTAGCTCATACTGTGGCCGTGATTGAGGTTGTTACAAAATATTTCAGATTTTCTGCACCTCTTGTTTTCACTCATATCATTGTTAAGGTTTGAAGAACAGTGCTTAGGTTTGGTCAGTGATTCTAAAGCATTTGTTCATGCTCGTATCTGATGCTCTGTCTTCCATTGTATGTGACACAATGACTTCGCACAATGTTGAAAGGCTTCTTCTTTCTCAGATCCGCGCGTGAGGAGTATGGAGACGAAGCCATCGGCTACGTGCAGGTTCACTCTCAGCCGGGCATGATCATCGTCAAGGGCAAAGTGACGCCGGAGCACCGTGTCAACACCACCCCGTATGGCGTCACCGTCTCCATCAACACCGTGGCTGGTGGAATAGAAGAGGCCAGCTGTCACGGCTGCCAGGCGCGTCACGGTGGATGCAAACACGTTACAGCATTCCTGTTCTGGCTGCACAGGCGCAGCTCCGAGAAAGCTGTGACTGAAGTCCAGTGCTACTGGACCAAGCCCTGCTTGGCCAACATCGGCAACATGAGTCCAATGAAGGCAAGAGACATGGGCGGCCGGAAACGTCGGATGGCCGTATCCAACGAGCCTGATGATTTCCTGGACCTCGTCAAGAAGGAAATGATTGATGGTGGCCATAAGCCTACCGGGGTGTTTTTTGAGATGGTAAGTGGTTGGAGTCTGGTTACTGTGGATCCGCTGGATGCAACCATGGACGTGCTCTGCAAAGGTTGCCCCAGTGACAACCTAGCGATAACGAGGGCATTTCTCAGGGGCAAACTCGACCCCGCACTGGTATCGGCTGTCTGTTCAGCAACCATGAGTCAAAATGAGTCGCGTTTATGGCATCACCTGCGGTTCGGGCGTGTGACGGCGTCCAAGCTATACGAAGTCAGTCGCTGCAAAACGGTCGCTGGCTCACTGACGGAGACCATCCTGGGATGCACGAAGTTTAAGGGTACAGCAGCCACCAAACGCGGTGTCCAGCTGGAGCCGCTGGTTATCAGCGAAGTGCAGGCCGCGCTCGGGGTGGACATCGCCGCCACCGGGCTTCACCTCCTCACAGAGCGGCCCGCCTTCGCAGCCAGCCCCGACGGCTTGTGCCAGCTGGATGGGAAACGGTGCACCGTGGAGGTGAAGTGCCCTTCGGCAATCAAAACTGTCACCAAGTACATGGATGCCAATGGGGCTATGTCGGCGAAGGTGCGGGCACAGATGCAGCTGCAGATGCTGGCCACCGGAGCACAGACAGGCATTCTGTGTGTGGCGGACCCGAACTTTGAGACTAACCAGACAGTCACAGTGATAAAAGATGATCTGGACCTGACTTTCGTCGAGCCAATCATGGCACAGGCAGAGGCCTTCTGGCACCGCGCCATCCTGCCAATGCTGGTGTAGTGGGCAGGCGTGCTCCGGCGAGGAGAGGGTGGGCTGAGGACAGTGATGTTGTTTCACGCTGTGGTTAGGTACTAGAAACGTGGTCAATGCATAGCTGTGTAACTTTGTGTTTGTATAGTGCGTTTTGTCCGTTCGATTAATAGCAGAGTCATGGTTCCATTCCACCAGCGCTTCATGTATGCTAGAGACAATTTTTGATTTATGTGTCCTGTTTGTCTATTAACCGTGCATAATGTTTGGTCGCTGTTTCGCCCAACTGTCCAGTTGAAATATTTGACTATAGTAGCATTCGTTTCTTACCATTTATTTCTTGCGTGTGTAAACACAATACAGCATTGGAACGATTTTGTCTTCTTCCTTTACAAAACGATAACAACAAAATAAACAGTGTATTTCCTCGGGCATCTGAGTGGGAATGACAGTCATGTACACACGTTCACGTCAACAATGTACGAACGCAATGCACACGTCGAACTGAGCCAAATGTAGAAATCGGTATCTCGCAGGCGCAGCGCCACCTGGGTATACCTTAAAACCTCACATCTTGGTCAGCCGTGACTGCAGGTTGACAAGACCACAGGCAATGGTCATGCAGGCGTCCGTGAGCGGAACCAGCCGACTGTTGATGCACGCATGTGGGCGTAGCATCTCGAACTCACGCACTCGGCGGATGGCGCGCTCCACGTGAATGCGCAGACTGGCGACCTGCTTGCTAAATTTAACTTCGCTAGCCTCGTGAACAACGCCCGCCTGGACGCTTTTAGGTCGTATCAGGGTGCAGCCGGTCTCACTCAGCAGGCTTTCTATACCTTTGAAGCCTCGATCGGCCATGCCAGAGGCGCCCGGCTTTAAATGGTTTAGAAAACCGCACCGACGGATGACATGCATGTCACTAACACGCCCCCCAAAGCCAAGGGATACAAAATTAACCATTCCGTTAGGCGTGATAGATACCAAATATTTCAGCGTGTTACCCCCCTTATACTGGGACCAAGATCTTGCTTGCTTCAGTGCGGCACTAGGTTTTTCTATTTCAATTTCTAAACAATCAACAATGGCCACCACAGAGCGGAACCGTGCCTTGAAGGCGAGCGGCAGCTGCTTCTGGAGGGTCATCTCATCCGACGGCCACGCGATAAACTGTGAGAGTGCCGAAGCGAGGACCTCAACATAGCGCGCGAACAAACGGCCGGCATATGACCTGGAAATGCCAAAGTCATCCGCTATAAATGCGAATGATCGATGCAGCTTGATTTTCATTAATACCAGCAGGCACACGTCCAGCGGCTCGAGGCGCGATGTTGGGCTCCATGATGGGGCAATTTTTGTTCTGGCAATAACGCGGATGATGAACATGGCATCAGGTGGAACGCCGATATACCGCTTGGGATCTTTGAGGCACAGCAGCCTTATTCTCCTAAGGGAGATGTCATCCAGCCCGACCTCACCCTTCGAGCTGTCGTCGTCGGTCATCTCATTTTCCTCACTGTATGGCACGCCGTTATGGTCCTCACCACTATCCTCAGAGCTGGAGTTGTCAGATGGCTCGTAGTCGGAGACGGCATTGACATACACGCCAGCTGCGGTTCCATCACTACCAGCCACAGCGCCCGTGGCTCCAGCAGCGCCACCAGCCACGCCACCAGCGGAGGTGCCATCACGACCCGCCACAGCGCCCGTGGCTCCGGCAGCGCCACCAGCCACGCCGCCAGCGACGGTGCCAGCACGACCAGCCACAGCGCCCGTGGCTCCGGCAGCGCGACCAGCCACGCCACCAGCGGCGGTGCCATCACGACCAGCCACAGCGCCCGTGGCTCCGGCAGCGCGACCAGCGGCGGTGCCATCACGACCAGTCACAGCGCCCGTGGCTCCGGCAGCGCCACCAGCCACGCCACCAGCGGCGGTGCCACCACGACCAGCCACAGCGCCCGTGGCTCCGGCAGCGCGACCAGCAGCGACGCCAGCACGACCAGCCACGCTACCAGCGGCGTCAGCAGCACGATCAGCCACGCCACCAGCGGCGACGCCAGCACGACCAGCCACGCCACCAGCGGCGTCAGCAGCACGACCAGCCACGCTACCAGCGGCGTCAGCAGCACGATCAGCCACGATAGACACATCTTCCATCTGTGAAAAAGATGCAAATAATTAATACATGCCTATCCAATTATGTGCCCATCAAGTAGGACGCTACAACAAGAGCATCTTGCAATATCACAGACAAATTATGGCGGGTCGGTTCATGAACATTTCAGTAACACATGTTTAACATTAAACAAAAAATAGAACATTATTAC
This sequence comes from Chirona hameri, assembly GCA_036785665.1. Taxonomy (NCBI): domain Eukaryota; kingdom Metazoa; phylum Arthropoda; class Thecostraca; order Balanomorpha; family Balanidae; genus Chirona; species Chirona hameri. The sequence goes on along the minus strand of JAXIVJ010000261.1, from coordinate 99,215 downwards.
TCATCAATGACTTATCGCTGGCAAGAATCCAGTTATCATGTGATTCCTTGCACCAAAAGTCACTCATTCGTAATTTCAAGCTGTGACTTGGCATTGTTAGGCATCAATATACTCTTACCTTGTCATCTGTGTGTGTCTGTGTGAGGCCATGGATGGTAGCCCTCTGTAGCCTCCTCATGGATGAGGGACGTGGCTTGAGATGTGGCCTGTCTTTTTGGCATTCAAACTTGTGTGGAAGCACACCTTTCTTGGCAGTCAGTTTGATGGATGGTCCCATCAACATGTAGTGTCTGTAGTTGTTAAAGTCATTCTCTGGCTGAAACGGACAAAGGACACATGTTACAATCAGAACCAATGTATTCATTTCACAAATAACTACTGTAGCCTAAGATAAAGCCAATGTTAGGCATTCAACACATAATTACAGCATATATGGAGAAGCAAAACTATTGAGTAGGGTGCTAAAAAGCTCTAACATGACTTGAGTTCAACCTGTGATTGGCTGACACCTGACATTGCAAGTTTAAGCCAAAATCGAAGGTGTTCTCAGCATGCTCAGAGCAAGAGAATGCTGAAAAGTGTGCATTCCCTGTGGATATGTTCAGGCATGCGGGCAGCAGACACTGAGTATGTGTGAATATCTGCAGGATATGCAGCACTTGCATGGTAGAGGTTTGATACAATCAATGCAAGAAAGTGACACCTTTTCTGCCTTGCTAGTCAGTGACTAGCAAGGCAGAAAACAAAAACAATAGTATAAATGAAAACCTAAAAAGTGAAAACTAAATTAGATATTGGGTTTATAAAATATTGTGAAAAAGGAGAGTTTGCACGGTCAGAAGCCGAAAGTAGTAGTCACGAGCCATGGTCAGAGCAGCACTTTTATATACTTCACATGTATGCTATACATAACTTTGTTTGTGCATATATGCCTGAGTCTGACTGACATTGCTATCTTCTAGTTACCAGAAAATTGTGTAGCCTCCAGGTAGGTTCAAACAAACTTTGAAGTGATTCCTAGTTGTGAGCTTGATTTCGGAAAAGGGTACCAACCAGTTGAACAAATTGGACAAATACTGGGCCGCTCATCAGTATGAGTTGACATAAGCAAGGATGGAGAGAACAGGCACAGACACACAGTTACAAATTGTGACTAGCATCAGATCATGCGCTCATGAAGATATGGCTTCACATAATCTCTCAAGCAGCCTCTACAAGACCTACATCTACAAATACAAGTTTAGTGCCTCAAAACATGTTATCACCCAGCCCTCAAATCTAACACAGAATATCTCACCTCAAAATGATCCTCGCAGCAATACCACTGACTAGATGATTTCAAAGTCTTTGCATCCACTCTTCTTGCCATTGCAGCCCACTGTCTTCTCAGACCTAGGTCAGTTGGGACAGAGACGAAGGTCTTTTTGCGAGTTTTCATGGTGCTGCTTTGACAGGCTGGCACAAAGCAGGATTTGTACACCTTTCCCTGTACCCTTTTCTTTAAATCAGCATAATAGGACTGATTTGTATCCATTTTGATATATCTGCCTGCCTCGCCTCGGTCTTGCCTATGTATTACACGTATTATTTACGTTTTGCCTGGTGCGCCGGGTGCGCCGTAGTTGTCGACAGATAAAGGTGAAATGTGACGTCACACTATCAAGAGTGTCTTTTTTCAAGAATGTTGTAAAATAAAATCGCGATTCCTTTTTCATTTTTCCTTTTGAAGTATTCATTTCTGAGGTCAGTTTTCAGTACCATAAATTGTGTTAAAATATGGGTAACATTTTAGCATCGACTCCCAAAATTGAGTTCCCAACCCTATTCCAAGTGTCAATGGAGACACTGATTTTAACCAGAGCCGATAACTCTCCCATGTCAGCAGAGGATTTTACCTCCTTGCTTTTAAACTCCGCCGACGGGTGTATTCCAAGGACATCAGGTCAGCCCCGTCGCGCTCCAGTTCCTTGGTGGACTAAGGAATGCGGAGAAGCAATCCGGGCTCGAAAGAGAGCTTTTAGGAGTTTCGACCGAAGGAGCACTACAGATAATCTTATCGCTTTTAAGAAAGCGAGGGCTTTTGCCCGGCGCACCATAAAGGAGGCAAAGGTGGTTTCATGGCGCACTTATGTAAATTCTTTAAACCGTTTTACTCCAACGTCCCAAGTGTGGACACGCATCAAGCGCATTGCTGGCCGGCACAGCCCTGTCCCGTTGCCGATCCTTAGAGTGAACGACTCGGATATCATTCATCCAGTAGAGGTCGCCGACGTGATAGGCCGAGCACTCTCTGAGCGATGTCGGGGCGGGCACACGGAACGGCAGTCCGCACAACGGTGGGCCCGACAAGAACCAGGTGCTGTGGACTTCTCCACTACCCAGCACAGTGTTTACAACGAGCCTTTTACCTTGGCCGAACTGACCTCCGCCACACATTCACTGCGAAGTGTGGCGGAGGGTCCTGACTCCATCCACAACGACATGCTTCGGCATCTCCCTGCAGCTGCCCATGAGGCGCTGCTAGCGACGTTCAACTTGCTGTGGGAGACGGGCGCTTTCCCTGTTGCTTGGCGAGAAGCCACCGTAATACCCATTTTAAAACCTGGTAAGTCGGGTCTTGACCCTCTCCACTATCGGCCCATCTCACTTACTTCATCCCTGTGTAAGCTGATGGAAAAGATGGTGAACGCACGTCTTAGTTGGTTTTTAGAACATAACAGCGTTTTTACAAACGCTCAGTGTGGGTTTAGGAAAAATCGTAGCGCGGTTGACCACATTTTAACCTTAGACACGGAAGCGCGTGCGTGTTCTAACGAAAAGAAGCACCTTGGAGCAATATTTTTTGATATAGAGGCAGCCTATGACACTGTATTGCGTCATGTCCTTCTTAGAAAACTGTATAATTATGGCATTCGAGGTCGTATGGGCCGCTTTATACAACACTTTGTATCTCGCCGCCACTTTCGAGTCCGTGTGGGAAATCATCTTTCCACCAGTTTTGCACAGGAGAACGGAGTTCCTCAGGGAGGGGTACTTAGTGTGGCGTTGTTTGCTGTCATGATTAATGACATAGGAGACAAGCTCCCGGTGGCGGTCGGGCGATCTCTTTTCGTAGATGACTTCGCGATATGGTACTCTGCTTCCAGCGCTTGTTTAGTGTCTCGACAGCTGCAGCTAGCTGTCACACGCCTGGAGAGGTGGAGTACGGAGAACAGCCTTCGCTTCTCAACAACAAAAACTGTAGCTGTGCACTTTTGTCGCCGCCGTTGCCCTGACCCCAACCTAGGGATTCGACTGTACAGCCAGCCGATTCCAACACAGCCGGTAGCGAGGTTTCTGGGCATATTTTTTGACAGAAAGCTGACTTATAAGGAACATTTTAAAGTGCTTCGGGAGAGATGTTTTAAAGCCCTGAACATTTTAAGATGCGTCTCGCGGACTTCATATGGTGCAGATCGTAGTACGCTTTTACTGCTTTATCGGTCCATAATTCGCTCCAAACTGGACTGTGCGTGTTTTATATACGACAGTGCAAGCGAGACAAATAAGCGAGCACTGGATACAATACACCATACATCACTGCGTGTCGTTACAGGCGCTTTTCGCACCTCGCCAGCAACCAGCCTCCTGGCGGAGACGCACGAAGCCCCTCTCTCTCCGCAGGCAGATGCTCGGCATGAGATATGCATTGAAGCTCCGCCAGTTTCCCATGCATCCTACGTACCCCTATGTTTTCTCTAGAGGCATTCTCTCGTTTTTCGAAGGCACGCCACAGCGATCGGTACCCTTCTGCTCACGGATGCAGGATCTGTTTGCGAGAAGCGGCTTGTCCTTGCGTGACGTGATACGTGTAGATATCCCGCCCTCGCCGCCATGGACGTGTATCCGTCCTCAAATCGACGTATCACTGTCCGAACTTAAAAAGGCAGATGTCCACCCGTCTGAGTCCAGGTCTCGGGCCATGGAGCACTTGGCTTCTTGCGAAGGTCGCACTTTTACATACACGGACGGATCCAAGACATCCGAAGGTGTAGGCTGCGCATTTGTTTGCGGCCACGATACTCGCTCTTTCTCGCTTCCATTTCATTCTTCAGTCTACACGTCAGAACTAGTCGCAATAACCAAAGCTTTATGCTTTATTGAAGTGAGCGATGAGGCTTTACACCTCATTTTAACAGACTCTTTAAGTAGCCTTCTGGCCTTTAGATCGCTCCATCCAAGCAGTCCCCTTATACAGGACATTTTATCACGACTTACGTCCTTAGACCGGGCAGGGAAATCGGTGAAGTTCTGTTGGGTACCCAGTCACGTGGGCATTGCAGGGAACGAGCTTGCTGACGCTGCGGCGAAACGAGCAGCATCGGCACCCTGCACGAGGCGCCTCCTGCTTCCAGCACAAGATTTTTACCCAGCTGCTGGTGCTTTTTTACAAGACCAGTGGCAGCGTACGTGGGACACACAAGCGAGCAACAAGCTCAGACCGGTCAAACCGGTGCTTAGACAGTGGCCATCAAGTTCACGGAGAAACAGGCGCGAGGAGGTTACTCTGTGCAGACTGCGGATTGGCCACACGTACGCTACACACGGGTACTTGCTTTGTGGCAGTGACAGGCCCATGTGTCCTAGATGCAACGAGCCTCTCACTGTGGCGCATGTCTTGCTCGCCTGCCCACGGTATGCTAGAAAGCGTTCAAGGTATCTCGGCCAGGTCATGCCAACCGTGACGCTGTGTCATCTTCTTGATGATGATTCCCAATGGATCCAGTCCGGCGGTCTCTTTTCCTTCGTCCGTAGCATTGACTTCCCTGTGATATTTTCGCATCAGTAAGTAGTTAACGTTATGGGCGCAAATTGACCATGCAGTCGTCGCGCCCTTAAGCCCCAACAAACAAACAAACAGCCCAGTCCCCAGCCCTCGGCCTTGTAGCGGCGCCGTGGCGGAGCGTCGGCTGGGACTGGACAGAGACCAATGCAATTCTCCATGGATACCAATCTCGAACCCACCCTGCTCTCTTCGGACCACACGGACCACCTACCTCCCGTTCGAACCAGACCAGATACAGTTTCTCGATTTTTGTTGATCAGCTTCGGAGAGGGTGCACAGTCAGACACGCTCAACCCTTTTCATCTCCACAGAGCCATCTCCCGGTTTGGAGAAGCTACACGGGTAGTGAAACGGTCGGACGGGAAGGTGGAAGTGGCGATGAAGACTTCTGAGAGCGCACGGAAGTTGCTCAGCGCGGATACCGTTTCTATCCAAACAAAGAATGGTACCAGAACGATTCCGATCACAGCCCGCCCCCACCCGACCAAGGGTTTTTCAACGGGTGTGATAACGGTGCCGGACCTGGGTGACGTGGAGGAGGAGGAGATCCTGGAGGAGCTACGGGACCAAGGGGTCCAGAAAGTCCGCCGATTTCAGCGCAGAGAGAACGGCAACGCTGTCAACTCAGACACGTTAGTCCTGTCTTTCTCCCAGGAGGAACTCCCAGAGAGAGTCCGCATCGCCTGGCGATCCGTCCGCGTGCGACAATACGTACCCAACCCGGTCCGATGCTACAAATGCCAAGCATACGGGCACATGGCCAGTTCCTGTAAGGGTAAGGAACGCTGTGCCCGATGTTCGGTACTCGGCCACAACTCATCCAAGTGCGAGGCCCCAAAGCCAAAGTGTACCTGTGGAGGCGAACACGAAGTGTGGTCGCGGGAGTGCCCCAGACTCGAGGCGGAAAAAAAGAAAGTAAAAGACAGGGTCACTGGCAGCGCAAAGAGGGTAGCTGCGCCGCCACACTCGGGCAACCCTATTCCGTCTGCCGGACACCAGTCGCAGACTGTTCCGACAACTACCCCGTACCGAAACGCCCTCACGGGAGAGCAGCGCCAACCACCAGAGACCCCTGCTCCATGCCCGCCGCCGGTGACCATTACACCAGAAACAAGGATGAAGGACTGCATGGAGCTATCTTTGCAGCAGTTCTTTGCTCTCCTGAGCGGTTACAACAGCCCCGCACAGTCGCTCAAAACCACAGTCACACAAACAAGAGACTTTGGTGTCCAATGCAACATCCAAAACACAGCAACCAAGCATGTACAGACGGACCTGTTAGCTGAGCAGCTTGTGCCTCTACTTGAGGTAGATATCTCCGGGGATATCATCACCGCCGAGGAAGGCGACACAGGAGGAATGTCCACTGAATCATCTTGTAAACGGCCCCGGGAGGACTCTCCCGCTCAACCACCTGTGTCGAGACCGACCCTCCCCCGGTCAGTCGAAACGAGCGATGCCTCCTCCCATCCCTCGGAGACACCAACAACCACCAAGCGCGCACGTGTCGCTTCCGATCGCGACTCGACGTCGATCTCCGTTGCGCAGGGGCGGTCTGCTGACGCCGGAATGGAGGCTATAGACGCTGACGTCCTCTCATCCGTGCCAATACACGGATCAGGAGCCACGGGAGAAGTAGCCAGATCGACGCTCCAGATCCACATAGGACCTCCGGACAGACCAGTCACGCCGACGGCGGGAAACCACCAGGAAAGCCCTGTCACCACACCGTCTAGCCAAGACCGTGGCAGACAGCGGATAAGCTGGTCAGGGGATAGCTCATCCCTGATGCGTCCACCCGCGCTGCCCCCACCGCCAACGCCCACCAGTGGACGATTCGGCTCAGTGTCCCCTCTGGGTTTCTTTTCCCCAGTTCAGTCGCCGTCGGAACTGTCGAGGCTAGATGACGCAGCCGTTCGCTCGCGCTCCGCGCAGAGATCTGGTCGGTGGCCTGAGAGCTCTGCCTCCAGAGAGAGAATCCCTGGGAGGCGCTCCTCTTACAGCAACAGCAATGACAATGTATAAGTCTAGTCAAGTTTAACCTTTTATCTCTCCCTCTTAGCTATGACTTCCGTATTGCAGTGGAACTTGCGTGGCTTCAGAGCCAACCACGCCGATCTCCAGGCATTGGCAGCGGCCAAGACGCCAGCTGTGATAGCCTTGCAGGAGACGAAGCTCAGAGCTGAAAACTCATGCAACCTGCACCACTACAAATCGTATCGATACGATCTCCCTTCTGCCACGATAGCACACGGAGGTACCGCACTTATGGTCCATTATAGCGTCCCCTCGCACTCTTACCGTCTGCGCACCGACCTCCAGGCTTCTGCAGCGACAGTGGACTTCAAACGCTTCAAGGTCACAATAGTTTCACTTTACATCCCTCCCGGTGGAAGCCTGCCTGCGGATTCACTCCAGGATTTAATACGGCAGCTCCCGAACAACTTTCTCGTCCTTGGCGACTTCAACTCTTACAGCACCGTATGGGGCTGCTCTCGCACCAATAGGCGTGGCAGGCACCTTGAGGAGATCATACACAGAAACAATGTATGCTTACTGAACAACGGCTCCCCAACACACATAACTATGCCGTCGGGATCAACATCGGCGATAGATCTATCCCTCAGTTCCGCAACTGTCGCCGATCGATTCCTGTGGCGAACCCACATGACACCGTGTGGTAGTGACCACTTTCCCATCTGGCTGTGCTCTGACATACCCCACCCTGGGGTGAGGACACCGCAGTGGAATCTGTGGAAGGCAGACTGGACGAGTTTTGCAGCCGACTGCAATTTAGACTTTGACTTTGCAGGTTCATCGACTGACACAATGAACGACCAGATCTGCGCTGCGATAATATCGGCAACCAAGTCCATCCCAAAGACATCGCCTCTCCCGAAGCGCATCCCGGTTCCATGGTGGTCCGAGGAATGTCGCCTTGCGATCCGGGAAAGACGACGTCATTTTAGAACATTCGAACGACACCCCACAACCCAGAACCTGATACACTTCCGCAAAGCGAGAGCTTTCGCGCGAAGAACAGTCCGAGAAGCCAAGCGCATTTCCTGGACTACTTACATCAGCACAATTAATCGGTTCACCCCCCTGGGCTCTGTCTGGCGGCGCATGCATCGGATTTCTGGTCGCGGCACCCCATTGTAATCACCAATTCTCATTCTGCCAAATAGCATCACTATTTCGAACCCCTTGGAAGTAGCCAACGTCATAGGAGAGAAGTGGGCCGAACGCTGGAAGCTGGGCACCACTCACCCGACTTTCATCCGGCATAAGCGAGCGAGCGAGTTATCACCCATCGACTTTTCATGCTCGGACTCGCCGGCTTTTAATGACCTTCTTACTTTTGACGAGCTTGAAAGGGCCATAGGACGTCTGAGGAGCACAGCTGCTGGACCTGATTTGATACCTAATGACATGCTCCAGAAGCTCAGCACACGATCACTTCACGCCTTGCTGGCGTTTTATAACCACGTCTGGACCTCTCACGAGTTCCCGGCTAAATGGAGAGAGGCAATTGTCGTGCCAATTTTAAAACAAGGCAAAGACGGAGGTGATCCTTTACATTATAGACCCATTGCACTCACCTCATGCTTATGTAAGCTTTTGGAAACCATAGTAAACCGTAGGTTGGTGTGGTACCTAGAGAGCATCGGTTTCTTCTCCAGCGCTCAGTGCGGGTTTAGGAAGAACAGATGCACCACAGATCACTTGGTATCCATGGACACGGCGGTTCGCCGGTCATTCGCGTGCAAGCAGCACACATTTGCCGTGCTATTTGACATTGAAAAGGCGTATGATACCGCATGGCGCCATGCGATTCTACGTAAGCTACGTGGCGCCGGAGTCCGAGGTCACATGGGACATTTAGTTGCAAATTTCATCAAAGAACGTACTTTTCGAGTGAGAGTGGGCACATCGTTATCCGACAGTTTTACACAGGGAAGTGGAGTTCCACAGGGGAGTGTTTTAAGTGTGACTATGTTCGGAGTTCTTATCAATGATATTTGCAACTCTCTTCCACCAACAGTCCACCGCTCGCTTTTTGTCGATGATTTCGCCATTTGGGTGTCGACGTCCACTTCCGTGTCGGCTCAGAGGCAGCTGCATGCATCGACGGTCTGGCCAGGTGGAGTCTTTTAAATGGCTTCAAGTTCTCGACGGGGAAGTCTGTTTGTCTTCACTTCTGCCGGCGTACGCGATATTGTCCGGACATTGTTCTGCGCCTCTACGGACAACGTATCCCCGTGAAGGATCAGGCGAAGTTCCTTGGGGTCACCTTTGACAGACGCTTGTCATACGTTCCCCATATCGCGCAACTGAAGGACAAATGCACACAGCGTATGAACATTCTGAAGGTAACTTCCCGCATGTCTTACGGTGCTGACAGGACCACGCTTTTACGACTGTATCATGCTCTAGTCAGATCCGTGTTAGACTACGCATCCATTGTGTACGACGGAGCGCTGAACAGCACGAAGCAATCCCTCGACAGCGTACACCATGCATGTGTGCGATTAGCCACTGGCGCTTTCCGGACCTCGCGCAGAGCCAGCCTTCTTGTGGATGCAGAGGAAACTCCACTAGATCTGAGACGGAAGCGCCTCGCCCTCATTTACGTATGTAAAATCAAGCAGGACCCAGACCACCCCACGTATGACTGGATCTTCGACCATTCACTGGTCCATCTGTTCTCAACAACTCGTCAGAGCTCCTCCCGAGCCCTGTGTTCTCGCGCACACAGCTGGATGCAAAACACTGGCATTGACCTCGATAGCTTGGCCACACGACGCACCTGTCGTGTAGAGCCATGGCGCCTAACAGGGCTTTGCTGTGACCTTAGCCTCTTGCAACACCCAAAGTCGACCACTATGCCGAACGAACTGAAGCAGTGTGCGCTGGAAAAGCTTGACTCATATGGTGGGTTCCGGAGATATTTTACTGACGGATCGAAGGGCGCTGAGGGCGTGGGCTGCGCTTTCGTCAGCGGGACGACCAGTAGACGTTTTAAGCTGCCAGACGCAGCATCAGTATTTACCTCTGAACTGTACGCTATCTACCAGGTTTTAAAGCACATTCGCCGTCATAGTCACAACTTTTGTCTTATAGTTACTGACTCAGCCAGCTCAGTGATGGCACTCCGTAACCAGCTGATCTCCTCATCGCTAGTCACACAGATTTTAGAACTGCTGACCAGCATCCACTCGGATGGTGGAGAAGTGAAATTGTTATGGGTGCCTAGTCACGTGGGCGTTGAGGGCAACGAGAGAGCCGACGAAGCTGCCAAAGCTGCCTCGCGCTCCTCGCATATTCGTTCGCTGAAGATGGAGGCCGACGATATGAAGCCAGCTATAAACCACATCGTACTCGCTGAATGGCAAGATAGGTGGCATAACGAGACAGACTGCGCTCTTAGACGCCTACGCCCGAATATCGGAAGGTGGGAGTCGAGCAGCAGGCGAAGCAGAATGGAGGAAGTGGCGCTAGCTAGACTCCGCATCGGCCACTGTTACGCTACTCACAGTTACCACCTGACCAGCTCGGAGCCGCCGGTATGCGGCTACTGCAACGCTCCACTGAGCGTGAAACACGTGTTATCTCCCAACGATATCTGCCAACAGTTGAGACTTATAAAATCACGTTTTTTCCCGAATGCATCGCTCGACGACGTGCTAGGGGACAGTGCAGAAGTCAGCATCAAACAAGTTCTCTCTTACCTACAGAAGATCCGTTTTAACATTGTGTACAACCCCCACGTCTGACTGCGCTGAAGTAGCGTAGACTGGATGGGCGCTTGATAGCCTCAACGCGCTGAAGCGCCCCCCAAAAACCCCAATCACACACGACACACCCCACGTACAGCTCCGTCTTTTCAAGCGATACACTAGCTGCATTTCGTACTAGGCCGGAGAGACGCTCTGTTCCTTTCTGTTTGCGAATTGACTCGCTTCTAGCAGATAGTGATTTACGGCCACGCGAGGTTATGCGGGTTGACCATCTTTCAACGCCACCGTGGCAACTGGCATCACCTTTAGTTGACGTGTCCCTCTCCGAGCAAAACAAAGGAGAAGTCCTTCCCGAGTTGTTCAAGTCGAGAGCTCTCGAGCATATTGCATCTTTTACTGACCACACGATCTCTTACACGGATGGCTCTAAGTTTGAGAGGGGCGTCGACTGTGCGTTTGTTTGTGGTAACGACACTCGAGTTTTTACGTTACCAACAAACGCCTCTGTTTTTACATCAGAACTGGTGGCGATTACTAAGGTCTTGTGTTTTATTGAAGTCAGCAGTAGGGCTTTACACCTCATTTTAACGGACTCTTTGAGCAGTCTTGTGGCGCTAAAAAAGTTTTATCCGTCCAATCCCCTTATACAGGACATCTTAATCCGTCTGACGGCTCTGGATGGCGCAGGTAAACGAGTTACGTTATGCTGGATACCTAGTCACGTCGGCATCAGGGGCAACGAGCTGGCGGATGCCGCTGCAAAGCGCGCTGCACAGAGGCCGTGCACGCGACGCTTTACTCTTCCCGCCAGAGATCTGTACCCGGCCATTGCTACATTTTTACATAGCAGCTGGCAGCGAACAAGGGATCGAACGCACAGGAACAAACTAAAAGCTATTAAACCACGACTTTCGGTTTGGCAATCATCCTCACGCAAGACAAGGAGAGAAGAGGTTACACTTTGTAGACTGCGCAATGGGCATACTTACGCAACACATGGCTACTTGGTGTGTGGTAGAGATATGCCGTTGTGTCCTCGTTGTGGTTCTCCGCTGACGGTGAAACATGTCCTGCTAACTTGCCCACAGCTGGAAAACGAACGGCTGAGATTCTTTGGTCTGCGATCTTCCGGACTTACGCTTCGTAGCTTGCTCGGTGACAATTCCAGATTTATTGCAGCAGATAGTCTGTTTGCATTTATTGCTGCCGCTGGCCTCTCCGTTATATATTCAAATTGATAGCTAGTTGAAATCAGTTATGGGCGCCATGTGACCTTCGTTGTCGGAGCGCCCCTAAACCCCAATAAAAAAAAACGCGCCTATGAATCCGCTTCCAGTTCGCAGACGGCCGCCCTGGTCTATCCAGGCATTCGTGCCTGGTATGGCTGTGGCCGCCCGCAGTCCGACACCATCCACTTTCTGGAGGAGATCTCCTCTTAGCTTTGCGTACAGGTCTTTCGGCTGAACCGCACCGCCAGTCAGTCCAGCTTTTGTTCTTAGGTATCCACTTTCGTTGACTAGTTTGATGTATGGATGATCCGAGAGATTTTCAAACCTTCTCCCTGCTCGGGCGGGTACCACTCCTGCTAGCTGGTCAACACCCAACCCTCCATCGGTGATTCTGGCGTGAACGGCCTAGGGGGGGTCATGACCCCCCCCCCCGTGACCCCCCCCCCCCCCCCCCCTGGATCCGCCACTGGATCTGACTGACCTGACAAAATATGATCTTAATCATAAATTGCTAAGTGTAGTGAGTCATTTCTTGTGCTTTTAACTTAAAATATGCAATACAATATTGTTCATTGTTTTGTTTTTTTGCTGAGCGTTATTTCAATAAACCTCACGATATCGTCGTCTTTCACTTTCGTCACACGGCACACCACCATGTCTGCGGACAAAATCAAATAACTGACGCCGCGAAATCATGTCTACAGTCTAACACTCACGGAGGTCAAGGTCTCACTGCGTTCCATCAACTAATAGCGACATAAACAAAACGGACCATACCTGTCGGTATCAATAACGGAACAAAGCTAAGAAAACGAGTGCAATATACGCGAGCCAATACCTGATGGTGGACGTGTAGATATCCCGCCCTCGCCGCCATGGACGTGTATCCGTCCTCAAATCGACGTATCACTGTCCGAACTTAAAAAGGCAGATGTCCACCCGTCTGAGTCCAGGTCTCGGGCCATGGAGCACTTGGCTTCTTGCGATGGTCGCACTTTTACATACACGGACGGATCCAAGACATCCGAAGGTGTAGGCTGCGCATTTGTTTGCGGCCACGATACTCGCTCTTTCTCGCTTCCATTTCATTCTTCAGTCTACACGTCAGAACTAGTCGCAATAACCAAAGCTTTATGCTTTATTGAAGTGAGCGATGAGGCTTTACACCTCATTTTAACAGACTCTTTAAGTAGCCTCCTGGCCTTTAGATCGCTCCATCCAAGCAGTCCCCTTATACAGGACATTTTATCACGACTTACGTCCTTAGACCGGGCAGGGAAATCGGTGAAGTTCTGTTGGGTACCCAGTCACGTGGGCATTGCAGGGAACGAGCTTGCTGACGCTGCGGCGAAACGAGCAGCATCGGCACCCTGCACGAGGCGCCTCCTGCTTCCAGCACAAGATTTTTACCCAGCTGCTGGTGCTTTTTACAAGACCAGTGGCAGCGTACGTGGGACACACAAGCGAGCAACAAGCTCAGACCGGTCAAACCGGTGCTTAGACAGTGGCCATCAAGTTCACGGAGAAACAGGCGCGAGGAGGTTACTCTGTGCAGACTGCGGATTGGCCACACGTACGCTACACACGGGTACTTGCTTTGTGGCAGTGACAGGCCCATGTGTCCTAGATGCAACGAGCCTCTCACTGTGGCGCATGTCTTGCTCGCCTGCCCACGGTATGCTAGAAAGCGTTCAAGGTATCTCGGCCAGGTCATGCCAACCGTGACGCTGTGTCATCTTCTTGATGATGATTCCCAATGGATCCAGTCCGGCGGTCTCTTTTCCTTCGTCCGTAGCATTGACTTCCCTGTGATATTTTCGCATCAGTAAGTAGTTAACGTTATGGGCGCAAATTGACCATGCAGTCGTCGCGCCCTTAAGCCCCAACAAACAAATAAACAAACAAACAAACCTGATGGTGGACGAAACATAAATGCAAGGCAAGTATTTGCTGTCCCATGTAAACATGTAGTACATTATGCACACTCAACAACAATACAAGAGTAAAATAATGATTTCCTTCGCCTGTCCCGTTACGTAATCGGAGAATGCCACTCTTGGCCCGGGGGCGGCATCAGTGAGGCCTGTCCGGTCTCGCGGCAGACGGTACGGTTCTGAGGGTGAAGGTCAAAATCGTTCCTGACATCAGGCAACTAAATGGCTGATATCTCTGAAACTAGCAGAAAATAGCAAAAACTGTGAATAGGGTTTGAAAGCACAATGTTTGAGGATGTATCGGTATACATTTCGTGGATAAGTGGTTAAGAATTTGTATAAACTTTAAATGAAGAGATAACAGTTTTCTTATTATCACGTTCTCGTAGTCGGTTGCTAGCATCTTGCAGATGTCCAAATCAAATGTAGCAATCCCTAATTTGTTTGTATCAACATGATAACAATACTCTGTTGTACTAAACTCATAGGAGTTACGTGAAATAGCGTATCAGTTCCCCCAAAAATGATGACCAAACATCATGGCAGTATTCTGCAAGAAAGACACGTACAGGGCTATTCCTGAAAATGATCAACTTTGGAGGCACATTACCGACCTTTATCTCCATTTCACTGTAAAAAAACAAAAACATAACGACATCGTGTGCTTTGGTCAATTCTAAGTCTAAGAAAACATAAATACTTGCAATTTCAAGAAGTCGACAAATCTGAATTTCCCGCGCATTTGAGGCTGCCAGGGCCCACTGTGCGCTGCACACTGACATGCGACACAGACCGCAGACGACCATACACTCACACGACTATATTTTTTATATATATTTGTAACTATATTTATATTATATATATTTTAGCCATAGCCATAACTATATTTGATTTATTCGTAATAGCAACAAACTGGTCGACGAGATGTTCATCCTTCTCGCGAAACACCATGCCGATAACCGATGCGTGGTCTGAAAAAGAAAGACGGGTCGATTGGTCACATCATCAACATCATCGGTGTACCGGTAGTCAGCAGTCAGTACACTAGGCAGCACAAACGCCAAGGTAGTTGTACACGCTGTATGATGGTGATTATTGGTAGTAATGGGCGCTTCAGCAGTGAAGATTGCCACGCCCCTGACATGATATGAACTATCGAGATGGGAATACGACCGGAAGCCCTGAAACAACAATGAATGCAGAGTCGGTGCCTATTTACACGTTTAGACGCGTGCAGGCTGCCGGCACTGTAAGCTGCTGCATGACAGTGGGGAGAATGTCATGCTGTAGGCATTGATGGCCTACGCTACGATTCGCTACGCCACGCTACGGAATTACGCTACGCTACGTTTGGTTTTTGGGTCAAAATTACGCTACTGAATTACGTTACGTTATATTTCGCTAAGTTACTGAATTACGCAACTTTGTATTAAACGTAGCTTGCAATATATCGTACTACGATACACAATACGGGAAAAATAAGCAGAACAGGTGTTTTCTTCGCCTGTCCAGATTTCTAATTTTGCTTGCGTGTCACCCGGCGCCCGCTATGCATTGCATTTATCAGCCTCCCCTCCGCCCCCTCGCCGGTATTATCCCCCTTGACCTACATCTGTCTTCGCGCGGTCGTTTTTCCCCCAGCCAGTCCAGTGGCGTCGCCACGGTTTCAAACCCTCGCCACGGTTTCAAACCCTCGCCACGGTGTCAAACCCTCGCCACGGTGTCAAACCCTCGCCACGGTGTCAAACCCTCGCCGCGGTTTCAAACCCTCGCCACGGTTTCAAACCCTCGCCACGGTGTCAAACCCTCGCCACGGTGTCAAACCCTCGCCACGGTTTCAAACCCTCGCCACGGTTTCACACCCTCGCCACGGTTTCAAACCCTCGCCACGGTTTCAAACCCTCGCCACGGTTTCAAACCCTCGCCACGGTTTCAAACCCTCGCCACGGTGTCAAACCCTCGCCACGGTTTCAAACCCTCGCCACGGTTTCACACCCTCGCCACGGTTTCAAACCCTCGCCACGGTTTCAAACCCTCGCCACGGTTTCAAACCCTCGCCACGGTGTCAAACCCTCGCCACGGTTTCAAACCCTCGCCACGGTTTCAAACCCTCGCCACGGTTTCAAACCCTCGCCACGGTTTCAAACCCTCGCCACGGTTTCAAACCCTCGCCACGGTGTCAAACCCTCGCCACGGTGTCAAACCCTCGCCACGGTTTCAAACCCTCGCCACGGTTTCACACCCTCGCCACGGTTTCAAACCCTCGCCACGGTGTCAAACCCTCGCCACGGTTTCAAACCCTCGCCACGGCGGCAGACTCGGCTCGGTGTCAGATGACGGCCCTGGGTTCGGCGTCAGATGACGGGCTGCGGAGTGTTGGTGGGAAGTGTCTGGGGTCAGTTGGCTGACAGGATGGTTCGAAAGAGGGTGCAATGGAGACTGAGTTCAGAAGAGGCGTTTTCGCGTGACCACAATGGTTTGTCTGGTTTTATCCGAATGGCGATAAGCTTCGATTTCTTAATTCTAGCATGACACTTCCACGCACATCACCTGACGGTTTATTACATTTTCAATGGGCTGATTATCAACATAAACATCCATGTGTGCATGAAGGGACGTTTGCGAGTGGATGCGAGAATAAAAGTTTAGGAGGCTAGGATAAACAGTTTCAGGACAGTTGTTTGCCTTTTTCTTACCCGTATTGATGCTATTTTTCAGGTCACAAACATCAACTCCGTTTCGCCTCCCTGCTGTTGGAAGCACTCGCCACTCAACTGTGTCATCTGGTGGTAAGTTTCTGGAATCTGGTGTGATAGTTATATCACACCAGATAATTGGCAGTGTCTGCATTTTGCATGTGCGAAGAACGCGTCTTGTGCATGGCCCTTGTATTTTCGGCATAACCGCCGGTCATATTTTGACATTAACGCATTCAGAAAACGATAGTTCAAAAATACTAACGGAAATATTACATTTGCTTTTCTTTTGTCGTCACAATCAATATTGTTTGCAAGAGCAAACTTGATTGTGGGTTTAGCTTAATTAAGTTCACCGGATATTTCACTTCAATATTCGTTCAATATTTCGTTTGCCCTCCAGATTTGGTTTATGGGACATAGCTACTGAAAATGTCTGCAGATCTGATCATTTGCTGTTGTTTTCTGCCGCAGGTGTGAAGCTGCCTGGACTCGACATTGTAACGTTACGCGGGGTTCACGTCAGACATTGTAACGTTACGCGGGGTTCGCGTCAGACATTGTAACGTTACGCGGGGTTCACGTCAGACATTGTAACGTTACGCGGGGTTCGCGTCAGACATTGTAATGATACACGGGGTTCGCGTCAGACATTGTAACGTTACGCGGGGTTCGCGTCAGACATTGCAACGTTACGCGGGGTTCGCGTCAGACATTGTAACGTTACGCAGGGTTCGCGTCAGACATTGTAACGTTATGTGGGGTTCGCGTCAGACATTGTAACGTTACGCGGGGTTCGCGCCAAGTGTAGCATCTAGCATTTTACCATTAGTATTAGCACTTCGAAAGTGGCCGTTTCAAAAAGCACCCAACCCCTACTAGCATGTTTTCCAATAGCATCATTATCGGGACCGAAAGCACCTAACTCGTATTAGACGTTTTCTGTAATATCGTTTTTGCTACAGCCGCTGGGTCCGTGTCCGGTCCTGCGTTTAAATCATAATCCCATTATACCTGACTGAATGCCTGTCACTCACACTACCCAGATCAGGCAAGCTCCTTTTGCACACATCTCGAGCTGCAACGTCAACCTGAGACGGCTCCCTGCGCCGCCCGTCCATCCGACACGCCAGCCAAATGAGCCTCCATTGAACTCCGCCCTGTCGCTTAAACGCCAGCAGCTTAGACACCAGGCGTCTTATAATAATTCCTTTGATCACTACCGACGCAACCGCTTCACCACCCGGCATCGCATTCCTTACTATATACGGCCCAGTAGCTATACGCGTGCTAGCCCCGCCCAACGACGAATCCCAGAGCTCCAACAGAACTGTGCCACCAATTAGAAGAGTAGCAGCCTGAGGCGAACGGACCCGCTGGCCAATAGTAGTAGTTAGCAGAGTAGAAACTAGGTGTAGAAAACTGTGAACGGTGTGTACGGTCGTGAGATGAGCAGAGTTCGACCCGGGGTCTCGGACGCCGGACTGCTCTCGCCTGATCCTGTGCGCTTGTGCTCTCGCGGTCTTGTGGTGCGCTACCACGCGCCGAACAGTCGCTTACTGATGCCGTCTCGTCTGTTTGCTGCTTTCCTCACCTGTGTGTCTATCACGGAAAATATAATCGGCTACTCTACTCATCTTTATTCTCCTGGCCGGCCGCGTCCCACGGGACACAGATAAACCGGCCGTGCTACATTGGTGCCGTGACCCGGATCGAAGCCGATGTTCTCCGCGACTTCTTCCGGTTTGAAGATAGCAACGGAAGTACCGATTGAACCCTGCAACACCGACTCCAAGACTTTTACGCCTTCTGAGCTCGACTCTCTCGCACACGGCGACTGCCTCTGCTGGGAGCTGATAGGCTCTGTCAGTGCTCTGAGAGTCAGCCTCTCAGACATTGCTCACCGACTCTGCCGCTACCACCGCGACTACATTTTCCAACGCAACCTTCCACATCAGTGCCCCTGTCACGCCGACAGCAAGGCATATTTCTGCCAAGACTGCGACCTCTGCCACCTCTGCAAGTGCGATATTTGTACTACTTCTACTGCCAACTTTCACCGCTGTTCCTGCGCGCTCTGCCTCCATCGCTGCTGTGGTCTGTTGGGAACCGGCCTAAATTACATCGGCCTGACCAAGAGCCTTCACCGACTCCTGCGGACGCAGCAGGCGGCTACTGCCTGCAAACAAGGCACACTGCCATCTCGCCGCGGCCACCCAACTGTCAGCCCCCGTTCCATCGCCGAGCAGCGTGCCACGTCAGTGCGCGAGACGCTGCTGAACGCACGCCCGATCAACCCGTGGTCCGTCGCTGCCATAAAATATCGGGACGCACCTGTAGTCGGTCCGTCCAAGCTGGTGCTACCACTCCAGAAGCAGACGGTTGCCGCAACGTCAACTGAACCGTCGCTGACGTCCGACTGCACCTGCCAGCCAGTTGACTCCTCCTGGGACGACACAGCCGTGTACAGCCGTACGCAGCTCGGCGACGCTGCGCCTCCTCGGTGCACCGCCACGAACCAGCTGTCACAAGACGACGACTGGGACGAACCTGACTGCGCCTCAACCGACAGCTGGGACGTTCTCCCCACACCAGCTAAGGGAGCAACCGCGACTGGCCCCGTCCCTCCCCGGCATTAACAAGGTACTGGCACTCTTTTCTTTTTTATATCGTTATCCTTGATTGGTAAAATCTTTCAACATGGCTCACAACCCGGACGCTCCATTGTTTGGGGCATCAGACGCTGATAAAATTATCAAATGTGTGAACGCCCTGGGAAATCAACTAACATTAGTTCATTCGATCGGAGCCCAACGCACCAAAAGTCATTTTGATGGACTCCAACCTGATCAGTTCATCAATTGGATTGCTGAAGTGGACAACATTCATTTGGAAATGGACCAGGATGAGAAACAGACTCTATGGGCTGCATCACAGTTCTTCAGGGGATCTGCTCTCGAATATTATCACGAAATCGCTGCTTCCCTGAATTCTTGGCATCATTTGAAAACCCTCATGCTCGAACGGTATCATCACCTTGACGACGCCGACATGGCAAAACAGAAACTCATGACCCTGACGCAACGACCAACAGAGACGATCTCCCAGTATGCTGAAATACTTAAAACTTTGGCCAAACAGGCATACAAAGCAAAGATAGACGAGTCGAACGTAACGGAGACGCTCACAAAAGCCTTCATCAATGGTATTTTTGACAGAAAACTTCAGGAACGTATTGCTACCAGACGACCAAAGACTTTCATTGAAGCGTACCGAATCGCTATGGACCAGACAAAACTCATGACAACTATCCATGTACACTAACCACTCGAGAGGCGAAGCCATGGACTGCAGTGCGGTATCTGAACAAATTTCAGATATAGGTGAAGTCAAGGACCTGCTGAAAATTCTGGTACAGCGTGAAAACTTGCAGGTACAGCTTCAACAAGCTCAGCAGTACAGACATCTCGACCCCCGCGCCAACAGGTACCCACAGCGCTCTGCACAGCAGCCGCAACAATTCCAACAGGTCCCACAGCAGCAAGGACAACATCCTCGTCAGCAGAACGTGTCCCCTAGAAGCAACAAGTCACAGACGTACCAGTGGACTCCGGACAACAGGCCAATATGTTTCTACTGCGGGATCCCCGGTCACGTTCAGCGCGTGTGCCGAAAAAAGCAGGCCGCCTCACGACCGCCTTATTACCCGGCTCCAGAGAACAGGTAAGCCTAGTACGGCACAGCAACAGTCCCAGCAGCAGGAAAAACTAGGCAGGCCTCACACCGCACCGACAGATGAAGCCCGGAAACAGCGCAGGTTTTGACGGTAAGTGAAAAATGTCCGTACATTGATATCACTATCGGAACACATCCATTTCGCACTCTTTTAGACACAGGCTCGCAACTTTCACTGGTTAGCGAAGAATTTATAAAACTCCTAGATCCCCAACTAGTCAAACCATCTCATTCTTCAAAAAAGGTCACTTTGATTTCAGCCACAGGGCATCAGCTAAAAGCAACCAAAACCGTCCAAATTCGCATTACGCTGGGAAAAGTGCGTATGTACCACGACTTCATCATGGTATCTGATTTCAAGCATGACATGATTTTGGGCATAGACTTTCTGAACTCTCGGAAAGCTCTTTTAGATTTTGAACATCAGACTCTGATTATCGGGAGAGCAGTTTATCCATTACAACAGAAATCGAGAAATGAGAAGAAAGAAGTCAACTTGGTGAGACTAGCGGAGGATGTAGACATCTTCCCTCGTTCGGACATGCAACTGAAGTGCTTTATCTCAAAGAAAAAGCACCCTGGCGAAAATTTTGTAGTCTCACAACTTCCCTCGTCACCTTGCTTTCAGGATGAACCAGGCGTTCTACTGCCAAACGCAGTCGTGAAAGTGTCTAAAAACAGACACATTCCATGGGCAGTCGTGAACGAAACGGGTCGCTACTTATATTTTCGAAAAGGTCAAGTTTTGGGTGTAGCCATCACTATCAGAGACGAAGAGCTAAGCCCGAATGTCTCATCGGTAAAACCAGAGGAAAAAGAGCGAACCAGCAATTGTCCATCAGACAAGCTTTTAACATTTAATTTAGATCACGTGCCTGAGGACCAGCGACAGAAGTTGACAAGAGTGTATTACGAAACATATGGACATTTTTGTGCAGAATGATAGAGAATTGACTACAACGAATGTCACTGAAATGAGAATTAACACACAAGACCACCCGCCTACTTATCAGAACCCACGTCGCCCACCTCTTGCGTACAGAGACGCATTAGAAAAACAAGTTCAAGAAATGCTAACGGCTAATATCATTCGACGGAGCAATTCGCCTTGGATGTCACCAGTCATTTTAGTACCAAAGAAAGATGGTTCAATTAGACTTTGTATTGACTTTAGAAAATTAAACGCCATTACAATCCGTCCAGCAGCTAGTATTCCTTCAGCAGACGACATCTTTTTCGCACTCGGAGAATCTAAATTTCGGACCTGTTTAGATATGAAGCAAGGTTTTTGGCAAATTCCCATTAGGGAAGAAGACAAAGAGAAGACCGCCTTTGGCACCGCCGCAGGCGTTTTCGAATGTACCCGTATGCCATTCGGTCTCAGTGGGAGTCCAAGTGTGTTCTAAAATTGCATGAATGCTGTACTTCGTGACGTGCGTCATTGTGCCTTAGCATTTGTTGATGCCATAATTGTGTTCAGTGAGACCTTTGGGGACCATATCAAACACCTCGGCGAAGTGTTCGAAAGGCTACGCAAGGCAAATCTGAAACTTAAAATATCAAAGTGTGAATTCATCGGAAAAGAACTAAATTACCTAGGTCACATCATTTCAAATGATGGTGTTTCAGTTGACCCTCGGAAAGTCGTAGCGGTCAAAAACATGGAACCGCCAAGAACGGTCAGAGACGTGCGAAGTTTTCTTGGTATGGCGTCCTACTATCGCAAGTATGTTCCAAACTTTAGTAAAATTGCAAGACCCCTCAACGCACTGACAAGAAAACATGCCAAGTTTCAATGGACACCGGAAGCGCAAGGTGCTTTCGAAACATTGAAACAGTCACTACTTGAGGCGCCCATTCCAGCATTCCCCGACATCTCAAAACCATTCAAACTATATGCATACGCCTCAGTATGCTTTAGGTGCCGTTTTGATACAGGAGCACGAAGGTCAAAACCGAGTGATACAGTACATATCACATCAATTCTCAGATCAGAAGATGAAATGGCCGACTATAGAACGCGAAGCGTTCGCCATCATTTATAGTTTGGAGAAACGCAGGCCTATAGTTATCGGAACAGATATCACAGTTTTTACTGACCACAAACCTCTCAAACACTTGTTCACGAGTGAAATGAAAAATCCACGCATCCAACGTTGGGCCATCATTTTGGGAGAATACGGATGTCACATAGAATATATATCAGGCCCCAAAAATATCGCAGTAGATATGCTATCCCGTTTGCACAACACGTCAGTCGCTGAGGATCTGACAGACAACGAGCATCTTGATTGGACAGGTGACAGCACAGACATTAACGCAATCGGTCTTACCAACGATAATGTAATAGACAACGCAATGGAAGTTCAAGAAGACCCTTGCGATCCACAAACCCCCGATCCAATAGATTATAATTCTTTCGACACTACTAGTTTAAGAGAAGCTCAAAACGCTGATAGAGAAATTGGTCAACTCGTTTCAGAACTCAAGGCGGAAAACCCGCAAATCACATCAAAATATTGCTTAGAAAACGATCTCTTGTATCACATAGAGAAAGGAAAAAAAAACTCGACCACACACTAAAATGCAACTTGTGTTACCGCTCTCCTTCCGGAAAATCGTGTTACAAGGTGCTCACGACGGATATCTCGGAGGACATTTGGGAATAGAGAAAACAACCGACAAAGTGGTGAAATCATATTTCTGGCCAAATATACTGAAAGATATCATGCAGTATGTTCAAACGTCAGTTCAAAAATCTGCAACAGAAAGAAGTTGCGCAGAGAAAGACGTCCAATGCAGGACATGCCCATGCCCTCAGGCCCAATGGAAATTGTAGGCATTGATACGTGCGGCCCATTCCCTATTTCGGCAAGCTGAGACAAATACGTTTGTACCATTGTAGATCACTTCAGTGGATGGCCAGAAGCCTGGGCCATTCCGGACAAATCAGCAGCTACAATTGCAAAAATCCTTCTCGATGAATTCATTCCTCGCCATGGCTGCCCTAGAACTATTATCAGTGATCAAGGTACAGAATACTGCAATTCTCTTTTGAACATAGTGAACAAAGAATTAGGCATTTCCAGAGTACGCACTTCGAGCTATCACCCTCAGTCAAACGGAAAAACGGAACGTTTCCACAGATGTACGAACGAAATGATCTAAAAACAAATTAGCGAGAACCAAACTCAGTGGGATCAAATTCTCCAACCTTGTTTGGGAGCATATCGCATGAGCACAAATGAGTCAACCAAGTACTCACCATATTTTATCATGTATGGACGAGACCCTGTTCTACCTGTAGACACGTTGCTACAACCTCGTCTTCACTACACCGGCGAGGATTGCGTGCCCGTTATGTTTAAGCACCTACATAACGCATATACACAGGTCGTCCAAAACATGCAGGAATCTCGAGATCGCAACAAAGCATTGATAGCACAAAATGCCACGCCATCAAACTTCAACCCGGGTGACCTAGTATTCTATTTTGATCCCTCAATTCAACCAGGTGACTCTTCCAAATTTACACTTCATTGGAAAAACTACTTCCGCATAGTTTCCAGGCAAGGTGAGGAAAACTATTGCATCAAAAACATGAAAACAGGTAAGACAAAAATAGTTCATTCCGAGAATCTTCGTTTCAGAGAAGAAGGCGATGTCTGGGACAGGACGTACGACACCGTCAGACGCCCTGTCCAGGTAGGTATCCGTTCAGAAGACCCACCTCTGCGCAATCAGCCTCTCCGTGCCGCTCGACTACCTGTCGGCGATCGACTTTGGTATTCGACCTTCGAACCACCGTCCACTCCCATAGCCGAGGAACCAGAGCCGACAACAGAGGATAGCACAGCAGACGCAGAGCTAAGTGACGAAAGACCAGCTGTTTCAGATGATGCTGACTCAGATGATGAAAGGAACGCCACGGAACTGGAAGGTGAGGACAACAATCCAACCCTTGAAAACCCTTCAGTAGCACCCGATGACCCCATAGGTATCTCCCCACCATCACCGGATAGTGGAGAGCATGGACCGTCATCACCGCTACCACAGAGGCTGCCCAGGTACAATCTTCGATCGCAAGGTCCAGTGGATGCCGCTGCAGGTCATGTCGAGCCTCTCGAAGGGTACAGGTATATGGAAACTGATCAACCATTCGTACGAAAACGACTACGCGACAGTTCCGACGAGCGTGAGACAGACAAAAGAAATAAGGTCCAATCTGACTCCGACTGTTTAGACATTGATACAAACGGTCCAAATGTTGTTGTTCCACAGCAATCAGCTGAAAGCATGAACCACGCACAGCGAAGTGTTTCATCAGATTGGCTACCAAAAATCTTTAGTCTTGTCATTTCGGCCTTGGATATTATATTCCCAGGCGCAGTATGATATCGAATTTGTTGTTGTGTTTCAGGGCACACACACATACGTCAGTGCAAACAATGAGGCTAATAACGGGACAAGTAATTGGATGGATCCTGACGATGCTACATGCATCCGTCACACCCCCTACTGATCCGGGACATTTGTTTATCCCGATGGGCAAAACGTACCCCAGCTACAGCTCTTGGGCTGTTACCCTCTCCGGCAGCATGTTTCCTTATCGCCAGCAGTTCAAAGAAATCAAAGACGCAACTAATCTGCTTACGCATACGGCCCTCTCCCTCGCCCGCAGCCACTTAAGTCCGAATGAGTCAGATCCAAACCAAGTCGTGCTAGCCGTATCTGTCCGCCGCCTGGCAAAATCCATCAAACAGCTCGAAAACGAGTTGACAGAAATCCTTGCCACGTTCAGTAACCTTTTTACCGTTCCAAGCGATGGCCGGCTCATCCAACAGTCAAACCGGACAAAGCGCATGAAGCGCGGTTTGATTGATGGTATCGGCAATGTCATGTCCTCTCTGTTTGGCATGGCTACAGAAAACGAAATCTCTCATCTGACCGCGAACGTAAAACTCATTAACGTCAAAGAAGTTGCTATGGCATACGCCTTCAACGGAACGCTCACAGTCCTAAACTCTACACGAGTTGCCACGGTTCAAAATCGTAAGGCCCTCCGATCACTCTGCGATGCGATTAAGTCAATGACGAACTCGCATTACCGGCTCATGGGTCTAACTCGCAGAAACGGCGAAACCCTTGCAATAGCACTGCATATTGCAGACCTTTCAGAGAATATCCATCAGGTGACATCGTCTCTACTCGGCACTCGCTTCCCTATCAGACAAATTGGCACTAGCCCACGTCGGCATTCTTCATGCTGATCTGATCAGCTCGCGTGACCTCGGACGTCTCCTGAGCAGGATCAACAAAGCTCTCCCAACTAACTTTGCACTACCATTCCCGCTAGATCAAATCACTGAGTACGTTCGCATCGCCAAAACGAAGCTAATCCGAGACGGTGACAACTACCACGTCTTGTTTTACGTCCCACTGCTCCATACTTTACATGTCTTTGACGTCTACCGCTTCTTCCCTTACCAGGTACCACTGCATGACCACAATGTGTCCCTAACTTACATTCCTAGCGAACCCCGCCTCTTGATCGTATCTGAGAACCGTCAACAGTACATCCAACCTGATGACTCAGAAATGGAAGCCTGCATCCTCGCCAAACAGCCCTTCTGCCAACTTCACGAACCAGCATATTCCATGTCTGGTGCCGCCTCCTGTATCGTCTCCCTATTTCGGCATGACAACACCGGAATCACTAACTTCTGTGCTCCAGTCATCCGACCAACCAGCAATGCTCCAAAAGCCTACTACCTTACCAAAGGGTCGTGGCTTCTCGTCTCTAGGCCCCCTTCACGACTAACCGTCGTCTGTCCCCAAAAGAGCATCACCCGTACCATCACAAAGGCAGTCGACATCATTTCATTGGATATCGAATGCTCTGCCTCTGGTGACTCCATCTACCTTCCGCCTTACTATGTCAGCGAAACTCATTTGGAACTTCCTGCTTTCAAGCCTACGAGCCTCACTATCAACGCGACCGCCGATATTCCCATTTGGCGTCCTCACTGGATCGCTGCTATCCGTGAACCTGTCCGCACTAACCTCACTGTGCTACCCCCGCTACACATTGACGGCATGGCAGCAGACGATTACTTCAACAAAGTTGAATCGTTACCACTCCAACTAGTACATGATGGCAGCCCCGCTTCGTTCTCTATAACGTGGACACTCATTATCATCGTCGGTCTGCTCTGCTTGGCTGGTTTGGGTTTTTGTATCAAACACTGCTGCCCACGTGCTCGCTCCCTGTATGATCTCCCCCGCTATTCTGCTTCTCCCGTGACCACCCCCCAAACCGCCATCGTGTTACTTGAACCCTCGTCTATTACGCCTCAGCTCTACGCCCGTCATTGAGCGGCTCGGGTCACGTTCCTGTCCTGTCCGACGCACGATGGAGCCGTCACGGATGCCGCACCGTCACGAGGTGCAGCTCCAGCCACAGCGGACTCGCCCGCGTCTACCGTCCTCGGCGGTAGAACGCCATCTACCCCCCCCCCCCGTACCGCCATCGTGGTGTGAGGCCACACCAACTCCCCCGAACATGGACAAGCCGGTCCACGTTGCTCCCCTGCTCGCCCCCCGCCGTCATGCGTACACCGCGCCCCAGCAGTGATGCGCTGTGCCGCACTACCCCCCGTCCCCAAGTGCAGTAGTGACCGGCGTGTCATGGACGCCTACGTCGTCCGTCGTGTCGCGTCATGTCGCGTGTTTTAGTCGGTGCCGGTATTCGCTTAGTTATAGTGTTAGTGTTTAGTATGTTAACTGTCTTAGCTTAAGTTTTTCATCGGATATGGTGTCTGTTTAGATTTAGATTCGTCCGGAGTACTTTGTTCGCCCACCGTCCCCTTCGCTGGGGCTGGGCTTGGAGTTAGTCTAGTCTGCATACGTTTAAGGGATCCTACGATTCGAGCATCCGAGTCATCGACTCTGGATCACCGTTGTCGTCGCCGTTATTTCATATATATACTTCTGAACCCTGCTTTAGCCAAGCTAAGTAGCTGTTGGATAGCTCTGTTGTTTTGTGTATTTTTTTGAGGAACCACATTATATTTAGATATAAGGATTAGATATTTAGTTTTGTGGATCGTTTAAGTATTATTTTTAAGCATTCATAGTTAGCTGTTACCTCTTACTTGCTTTTTAAAGGACTTTTCATTCTAGCTTGTGTGCGCCAAAATTGTCTTAGTCTTATTTTTGTGTTATTAGTTGCAGGGTTGGATAAGTAGATATTTTAGAAAATTAGGGATAGTTAAGGTGTATTTAGTATTCAGTTTATTTAAGGATTAGATATTTAGTCTAGTATTAGGTGCACTCATAGCTGATTTGTGTTACTAGCTTTACCTTGATCTAGTTAAGGTTTAGAAGAAGAAAAAACAAACCAAAAAAAAACAAAAAGTTAAGTTAAGTTAGTAAAGTATTGAAAAGTGCATAGTACCTAAGTTATATACCTAAGTTACTAGTGTATTCAAATGAGCATGACTAGGATGCAGGCGAAGGTAGCAGAGCTAGAGGCCCTCCAGGCTAGAGTAGCGGAGCTTGAGGCGCAGTTAAGTAAGTGTAGGTGTAGAGATGAGCCGCAGAAGGGTGTAGCTCCTGACCAAGGAACGTATGCGCAGATTGTGGTTAGGGGGTCAGAAAAGGAGCCTACAGGATCAGGGACCAGTGGTAGTTCTGATAGGGGCATAAGGGAGGAGGATAAGGCAAAGGTGGATAGTGCGGCTGGGGTTTGGAAGTGTGTTGGAGGGTCACGTTTCTGGAGACCCAACATTGTGGAAAGTAATGCTAGGGCCACAGACAGTAAGGATGAGGAGGGGTGCTGGGTAATGGAGGGTGGTAGCAGAATCTGGAGGAGGAAGAGGGAAGGGGATCAGGAGGGATGGACAAAAGTTCAGGGAGAGTCAGGCAGTACAGCCCCAGGGAACATCAGCAGGTTACACTAGCAAATAGGTTCAGTGTGTTAGAGTCAGCAGCTGAAAGTGACAGGGAACAGATTCAGCATTTAGTGGTTGGGGACTCAAGGGTAAGGCCCTTAAGGCGAACATTCTGTGGGAAGAGGGACAAATGTATAGTCAAACCGGGGGCAAAAGTAGTTGATATGGGCCCTGTCATTGAGGCAGAACTTGGTAGGAGTAGCCCGGAGACAGTTATAATACAGGTGGGGTTGAACAACATAGGACCTAGGCAGAGTGTGAGAATAGTAGCGGAGTACCGGAGCCTGCTGCAGAGGTTGAAGGAGTCCAGGAAACCAGTCATTGTGACTGGCATCCTCCCTCGCTGTGGAGCCAGTGAGGAGTGGTACTCGAGAGCTCTGTCTGTGAACAGCTCAGTTCAGAACTTATGTTCAGCTATGGGGCTTAGTTATGTAGACTTATGGGATCAGTTCTATGAGTGGCATAGGTACTATATGAAGGATGGGCTTCACTTATCGGATGAGGGGGCAAGGGCTTTGGGAGATGCCTACAGAAGTGTCATTCAGGGAAACTAGGTAGGAGGGGGGTTCAGGGACGCTAGTACTAGGGCATCAGGAAGTAAGCATTGGTAGAAGTTCATGTCAGAATAGGACAGTAGATCATAATTCCCTCAGAATTAGTAGAGTCAGCTCAAAGTATAAGATCACATGTGTGTTGCTGAATGCCCAAAGTATTAGGTCTAAATTTGATGAGTTTGAGTGTTATGTTGCCCTTGAAAAGCCTGATATCATTTGTGTAACCGAGACATGGGTTAGTGAGGGGTATAATAGGGATAGGCTACAGGATTTCGAGTTACAAGGGTATAACATGTTCTCATACTGCAGAGAATCACGGCAGGGAGGCGGAGTGTTTGTATATGTAAATAGCTTGTACTGCACTACTAGAGTTGATGATTCTAGTAAAGTAAAAGAAGTAGAATCAATCTGGCTTGACATTAAAATTGGTACAGGAAACAGAGGATGGTTGAGGATAGGTGCATTTTACAGACCAGGTAATCTTCCAAGGAACTCCCAAGCTGAAACAGACCAAGATATTTGTGAGGAAATACGTAGGAACTTTCGGGCTCAGTGTCTTATTATGGGAGATTTTAACTTAAGAGGATACGAAAGTATAGCAGAGGAAACAAATGAGTGTAGGTTGTATAGGCAAATCTTTGAAGAGGAGCTTTTCATGCATCAGTTTGTAACAGAGCCAACCAGACATTGCTCCATTCTAGACCTTGTATTCTCAGACAACAGTGATCTAGTTAGTGACATAAGTATTTGTGCAGGTCTAGGAACCAGTGATCACAATATGGTTAAATTCAATATCTCATCAGAAATGAGGCCCAAAGATAACCTTATTATGGTTCCAAACTTCAGCCGGGCTGATTTTGATGGTATTAGAAATGACCTCGCACAGATACAATGGAACGTTGAGTTGGCAGGTTTAGAGGCATGTGAGGCCTGGAATGTTTTCAAAGCTAGATTAAGCCAAATTCAAAATCGGCATATACCCCTCAGGCACAAACGTAACAGAACCAAGGGCAATCCAGTTTGGCTTACCCCAGAAGTAAGGAGTGCTATACAAGCTAAAAGAAGTGCATTTGGCATTTTGAAGGGATCTTCACTAGATATAAATCAGAAGGCCTACCAGAATGCAAGAAATTCAGTTAAGAAAAAGGTCAGAGCAGCTAAAAGGGCAAAGGAACTTGATTTAGCTAGACATTGTAATGCAGATAGTAAGAAGTTCTTCAGTTTTTATAAGTTAAGTACAGTTTCCAAAAATATAGGTCCATTTAAGGTAGATGATGTGTTAGTTAGCAAGGACAGTGAAATGGTTGAAGTGCTTAATGATCAGTTTCAATCTGTCTTTACTATCGAGGACCAGAGTAGTATTGCAGCACTTCAGCCTGAGCTAGAGACAGAGGAGACTATAGGAGAGCTAGGTGGCATAAGTAGTGAACTTGTTCTAGGAATATCTAAAGAAAGTAAGGCCTAACAAGGCAGAAGGACCTGATGAAATCCATGCTAGACTTTTAAGAGAATCTGAAAGGGAGTTGTCGGTTCCATTAGCCATAATATTTTCTAAATCACTTGCAGATAGTAAAATTCCACTTGATTGGAAAAGAGCAAATGTTGTTCCTATTCATAGAAAGGGAGATAGAAGTAAAGAGGAAAACTATAGACCAGTTAGTCTGACCTCATTAGTCTGCAAGGTGCTTGAATCAATCATCAAAGATAAGATTGTTGAATTCTTGGAGCAAAATGAACTCATCAAGGATACACAGCATGGCTTTAGGAAGGGCCGTTCTTGTTTAACTAATCTTCTGGAGTTTTTGGATGTTGCAACAGATAGCGTTGATCAGGGTAAACAGCTAGATGTAGCTTTTCTTGATTTCAGTAAAGCATTTGACAAAGTCCCCCATACAAGACTGGGGTTGCAACTTAAAATTCATGGGATCAGGGGCAAGATTCTGGATTGGATAGAAACGTGGCTTTCAGGACGCCAGCAAAGGGTTATATTGAATGGGTGCCAATCACAATGGAAGGAGGTTCTCAGTGGGGTTCCACAGGGCTCAGTCCTGGGCCCATTGCTTTTTATAATATTTGTGAATGCAATTGAGAACAGTATAGACAGCAAAGTCTTGAAATTTGCAGACGATCTAAAAGTTGTCAGGATTATTAGAGGAGAACATGATCAGGATGTTTTTCAATCAGATCTGGACAAGCTAGTTGAGTGGTCTGAAGCATGGCAGATGAAATTCAATTTGAGTAAATGTAAGATTATGCACGCTGGACGGGTTAGCAGTAAACATAGGTATGAAATGGGTGGGCAGAAAATGGAGCAGATTGAAAAGGAAAGAGATTTAGGTGTCGTGGTAAACAATAGACTATCAGCGTCAGACCAGGTTGAAGAAGCTAGGAAAAAGGCACTTAGAATGCTTAGGGGCCATTAACAGAAATGTTTCCTACAAGAGTGAAAAGGTAATAACAAAACTGTATTGTGCATACGTTAGACCACATTTGGAGTATTGTGTACAAGCCTGGTCTCCAACATATGAGAAAGATTGCTGGTTGTTAGAAAGAGTTCAAAAAAGGGCAACAAAAATGATTAATTGTCTTGGTAGTTTACCTTATGAAGATAGATTAAGGAAATTGGGTATGTTTTCACTTAGATATAGAAGGCTAAGAGCAGATCTAATTGAAGTCTTCAAATTTATAAATAGTCAGCATTCTGGATATTTAAAGGGTATGTTTGAGTTCAATAGGGAAAATCGAGGTAGAGGTCATCAGCATAAACTCATTATGAAACAAAGTAGGACCAGGCTACGACAGTCATTTTTCAGTAGAAGGGTTGTAGGACATTGGAATATGCTACCAGGGGATGTCGCTGATGCAGTGACACTTGCTTCCTTCAAAATTAGATTAGATAAATACTTTAAGAGAAGGGATTAGTTCATAAATACTCGTGGGATTAGCCTTCTTTTATGCAGGTAGAGTAAGGTGATTTGAAGGGGCGAGACTGGTGGAGGGGGGGGGGATGGGGTGTGGGGGGGTGGGGGGGGGGGGGGGGGGTGCAACCTCGGATGGGCCCAAGAGGCTCTTTGTTGCACTTTCTTTTATGTCTTTATGTCTTTATGTCTTTATATATATACGTCATGCCTCTCAATCCCACCGCCATCAGGCGCCGGGATACACTTTTTGGGTCCCAAAAAGCTTCCTTTACAAGGAGGGGAGGTATTGTAGCATCTAGTATTTTACCATTAGTATTAGCACTTCGAAAGTGGCCGTTTCAAAAAGCACCTAACTCCTACTAGCATGTTTTCCAATAGCATCATTATCGGGACCGAAAGTACCGAACTCGTATTAGACGTTCTCTGTAATATCGTTTTTGCTACAGCCGCTGGGTCCGTGTCCGGTCCTGCGTTTAAATCATAATCCCATTATACCTGACTGAATGCCTGTCACTCACACTACCCAGATCAGGCAAGCTCCTTTTACACACATCTCGAGCTGCAACGCCAACCTGAGACGCCAGCTCCCTGCGCCGCCCGTCCATCCGACACGCCAGCCAAATGAGCCTCCATTGAACTCCGCCCTGTCGCTTAAACGCCAGCGCCCCGTCAGCTTAGACACCAGGCGTCTTATAATCATTCCTTTGATCACTACCGACGCAACCGCTTCACCACCCGGCATCGCATTCCTTACCATATACGGCCCAGTAGCTATACGCGTGCACTGGCGGATCCAGGGGGGCCACTCCGGCCATGGCCCCCCCCCCAAAAGCCTGGAAGGGGGGGGGGGGCCAACATGTCTTTTGCCCCCCCCCCCCCCAAAAAAAAAAATATATATATATATATATATATATATATATATATATATATATATATATATATATATATATATATATATATATATATATATATATATATATATATATATATATATATATATATATATATATAAACTGTAATATGAGCCTCAACGCATATTAAACAAAACAATAGAATTCCGTGTTCTGTGAAATTTTAAGAAGAAAAAATGAACACGTTCATAAATAATGATTTCGTCGTCGACGAGGGAATAACTAGACCCACAACTTCATATTGAGTAAATGCCTTCATATGGAAGCATCTTATAATTTGGAAGCGCAGGTCTTGTGTCAAATGTGGCGAAATTGTTGTGAATAGTAGCCGCTCCTCTTATCATGCGTTGCACGGGATGTGGGTTTGTATTTGTTTTAAACATTGGGTTAAAAATAACTAGCTACTGTTGCAGCCCGGGTGGTTTGAAGGTCTTCCCCGGACACCTAGACACTGCCAAGTGCCATGAAGAGGCAGGCAAGTTTGAGCCACTTCTTTAAAAAGAAGAAAATGGAGAGGTATGCTTCCTAGTTCCTATCAGTTCCTATACATGTTCAAGCTGGTACCCAATGGTCACAATTTCAATAACAACAAATATGAGTAGAAATGTATCATTTTCATCGCAACTTGCTCCTCCCCTTTGACAAATTAATAGGGAGCGAAGGGGTGGAAGAGCCATCCTAAATGCTGATAGTGTCAAATGTGACCCTCATTGTGTGATTCATGTGTTATGATCCTCCTGAATCTATGGCAAAAGCCATTCAGGGTAGGGACAAGGGACCTCATGCTAATGCCTAGAATAGGTCATCATAGGTCTCCTTACAAAAGCTCAATAGTTGAAGGGACATTCCCACCTAAAAACTCAAATTTGATATGTGATAGAGCCAGTTTCTCCTGTTTTACCAGTCCAGTTTGTTTGAAGTTAACCCTCAATTGTTTCAATTGTTTGTTATCTTCATTTGAAGTTTTGTTTTTTGTATCTACTTTTTTAAATTTGCCTTTACTGCACACTTTCTTTATTTACATTTAATGATTTAAGTATAGGAGGTACTTTTCCTAATAAAGCACCTTAAGTTTGTGAAGTAGACAATCTTCAAATGAGTATTGTAAACAATTGCGAGAAACTTTTCAAAATGAACTGGACTGGTAAAACAGGTCAAAGTGACTACTACATATCAAATACTAAAAAGGTGAGGATGACCCTTTAATGGTAAGTTTAAATGCATGCAAAAATATTACTGAATTTAACATTTGCGGAAACACTTTGCCAGCACAAATATAAGATACTTAAACTAATTACAATCAAAATGTGTTTATCATCTTCTTTCTCAGGTGTTTGTTTTCACTTTCCACCAAAGGACCACTGTATTTTCTACACCACTGACCACACCATCTATACTTTCTGGCCCCAACGCCATCTATATTATTAGTTCTAAGCCTAACTGAAGCCAAAAATCTTAAAATTATTTACTGTGATCTTAGATTATTCAACAGCAGTGTTTAGATAAGTGATAACCATGACCTTAGATAATTGGTTTTCAAATTCTGGGTAATTAATAATTACCCCAAATTGTGGGTTATGGAACAGGAGTATCTTAAAGGAAATATCCCACCTTCATAATGGGGAATGGGACCGAGATAGCAGTTTTTAAGCTCATGTCAGGAAATCACTTTGTACACCTTTGTTCAGTCTGTACACCATCAAATATCAAAGATATGTACTGTTTCATCCTGCAAAATGGTCCTTATGGATCTTATACACAAACTTCATATGGATGCATATGGTCATGTGCTACCATATACATCAGCAAGCAATCCTTTTGTGAAACACAGTGTTAGGTGATTTGTGTTATAATTGTTGGATTATATTAACATTTAAATTTACTGTTTTGATAGATATTTGATTTTATTCAAGTTTTGGGTTGTTAGAGCCTCTTTGAAGCAGAAAATGCCATAACATTAAGCGCCACTGCCCACATTTGAAATGTGTGCCACACTTTATAATCCATATCAAATATGTGAGCCTGTGTTATCAAAATATATTGCTTTTGAATTTTTTTTTGGGGTTATAACTTATATCTTGAAAATTTAGCCAACCCAATGACATATTTATTATTTATTGGTAAAAATACACTATATTAGCACATCAATAGCAATTTGGCAAGGTGGGATGTTTTCTTTAATGACGATGGTGGTAGTCTCATGATGGTGGACGTCACTGGACAGTGGACAATGCACATCATTCCATCCCAGTTTCTGTTTCTGTCACTTTGTGGTATAGAAGTAACGCGGTGGTGGTTAGAGGAGAATTGTGTAGAATTGTTAAGAATTGGTTACAATTGTTAAGGAGACTCATACCGATTACTCTAATACTCGAATCTTCCTATTTAATGCGAAGCATCGTATCACTCCATTCGTCCTCATATTTTGTAATTTCCTTCCTTAGCTCCTCCCCGAGTGCACCATCCTCAACGTCCACTCCTGTTCCGAAGCCACCAGCCGAGTCGACCGGAGCGACAGCCTCCGCCAGCGTCACCTGGCCTGTTGCCTCGAATCCTGGGCTGAACGAAGACGAATCGGCGCCGGAGGCGTCCGCTGAACCGGATAAGGCCTCCGTCAGCACCCCCAGGCGAGCGTGTCT
Source organism: Chirona hameri (assembly GCA_036785665.1). Classification (NCBI taxonomy): domain Eukaryota; kingdom Metazoa; phylum Arthropoda; class Thecostraca; order Balanomorpha; family Balanidae; genus Chirona; species Chirona hameri. Next base: position 64,078 of record JAXIVJ010000261.1, on the reverse strand, counting down.
CCGAAAGACTTCGGGCCACTGCATCGGTGGCTCAACGACAGACGACCAAAAGATGGCCGGTTTAACGGACAGATGGTGTCCATCCCGAAAAGAAGACTTCCCCGTCTCCTATCACAAGAAGCAGGGAGTGACTCGTCCACGCCGTCTCCATGAGGACCATCTGGGGCGTTTCTCATGGCTGGCTGTATCTCGCCTGGGGAACCGGTCCGGAGCGTGGTGCAGCGTCTGTGTCCTCTTTGGCGGCGGGGAAGGTGGCGGTAGAGGTGGCAGCAGGAACCAAGTCCTCGGGAAACTGGTCCTTCGTCCCCTCGTCGACTTCTCCGACCTGACAGGAAAATGTGGTGCTCTGAACATCCACGATAACTCAGAGTATCACTGCACCAACGCGGCCAGGGCGGCGGAGTTCGTCGCCAGACGTCACCATCCTCAGCTGGACGTCGCACTCCAAGTGCAGACCGCCGGTCAGCGGGAGGTCGAGCGGAACCGAGTCATCATCTCGGCCATCGTAGACACCATCAAGCTGGCTGCAATGCAGAACATACCCATCCGCGGTCATCGTGATGACGGCCGCATCGACCCCAGCGGCGCCTACCCGGAGGTAAACGACAGGAACTTCCGGATGATGCTGCGCTTCCGCATCCAGTCGGGCGACAGTGCTCTGCAGAAGCACCTGGCTGAAGCAGCCAGAAACGCCCTCTACACCAGCAAACAGGTGCAGAACGCCATTCTGCTGGACATGGCTTCGATGATAAAACATGACATCGCTCAAAGAGTGAGCCGTTCCAAAGTCTGGGCGCTGATGGCAGACGAGACAACGGACTGTTCTAACAGAGAACAGATGGCGCTCGTGGTCCGCTACGTGGATGACCTTCAGGGGCAACTGATCGTCAGGGAGGACCCTGTCGGCCTGGTCGACGTGTTCGCGACCCTCCGTCAGCTGGTTGGCGGAACAGACATGCGGATGTCGGGCGTAAACCTGGCCCGCGTCATCACGACTGCGCTGGCGGAGCTGAAACTGGACAGCGGGGCCATGGTAGCCCAGTGCTACGACGGGGCAGCCTCCATGGCCAGTCAGCGGGTCGGTGTGGCGGCTCAAATCCGGAAGGAGTCACCGCTGGCGCACTATTTTCATTGTGCGGTCCACGCCCTGAACCTGGCAACGTCCCGAATCAACCAGGTGGACGTCATTCGGAACGCCCTGGGCTCCATGGAGACGGTGGTGTCGTTCCTGACGGACGGCGCAAAACGGGAGGAGCTGCTGCGGACAGCCCAGCACGAAAAGCTGGAGGAAGGAGAGCGGCGGAAGCTGGTAAAGCTCTGCCAGACGCGCTTCATCGAGCGGCACGTCGCCGTGGAGCGGTTCTGGGAGCAGCTTCCCGCCGTCTGCCTGGCGCTGGAGCTGATGACTAAGTGGCAGGACCGGCGCACCAGCTCCCAGGCCGCCAACCTCCTGATCGCCGTCACCCAGGGCGAGTTCCTGGTCGGGCTGGTAGTGGCTCAGCGGCTGTCAGGCGTGCTCCGACCCCTCGCCACAGCACTGCAGGAGAGGGGCATGGACCTGGTGCAGTGCCTGGGGCTTGTTGATGCCGTCATCAAAGTCCTGGAGGACATGCGCGCCAACTCCGACAGCGAGTTCGCCATCCTTATGTCCGTGGCTCACCGACTGGCAGAGAAGATCAACACCGAGATCAGCAAGCCACGGCTGCCAAGCAGATCTATCCACAGGAGCACTACAGGACGGGACCTGACCGTGGAAGGCTACTTCCGAGTCAACGTCTTTGTCCCTGCCGTCGACGCCGTGCTGACAAACACGAGGGACCGCTTCGGCGTGCACCAGAGGAAGGCGTTCCTGCTCAGCCAGCTCCTCCCGAAGAACGTGGCCGGCGTGACGTGGGAGCAACTGGAGCCGGCCTTCGACCAGTACGCCAGCCTGGTAGGCGACTGTGTCGAACAGCTACGGGCTGAGCTCCGAGTCTGGACGGCCATGTGGAGCAACAGGCCTGACACCGAGGCGCCCGTGACGGCGATAGGAACGCTCAACGAGTGCAGCCAGCGCACGTTCCCGGCGATCCACCGGCTGCTGCAGGTGTTGGCCGTGCTGCCGGTCACAACTGCAGAGGCTGAGCGCCTCTTCTCGAAGGTGACGCGCACGCTCACGGCTCTTCGTTCAACGATGGCTGAAGATCGCCTGGAGGCGCTGATCCTCATCCAAGCCCACCGGGAAAGGCTGCCGGCAACTGACAAGGTGGTGGACCGATTCGCTGCCTCCGGAGCCCGCCGTCTGGACTGCCGACTCCAGATGTGACTCTGTCCGACCAGTTCTGAATCTGCCTATGGCTGATTAATCCTAGCCCGTCTGTGATATCATACATCCACCCTAAGCCCAGCCCTGCGAAATACATTTATGTCGGTGATTTTCAGTTTGTGTCATCTGACGGAAGAAATGAGCGTTTTCTTATGAAACAATGACAGCCTACAATTGTAAATAATTCATCCAAAATTATCTTACAACGACCAACTCCTACAGATTCGTGGCGTCATGTAAGGATGAATAGCGAAGAATAAATTACATTAATATTGTATAATTAAATATAAATGAGTTTGCTTTAACATTCATGCTTTTCATTGATTCGTTTTAATTTACATACAATCATACAAACGATGTATCGTATCGTATGTATTCCTCCTTCGATATCCCTAAAGGTCAAGAAGCTGAAGCCTTATTTTGTGAATCGTTAAAATGTGTGATTGAAAAAAAGAAGTGGACCAAATTCGTGAAGCAATTTAACATTTAGGTCAGGTCCCGTAGATAAGGGGGGCACAGGGGTCGATAGGAGCGATTCAGTTTAAGTTCACATGTCAAAATTTAAGTTCACATGTCGTTTTGGCATTATGGGCTGTAAGGACCGCACAATCAACAGCTCAGAGCCCAAACTCAGCCAAAGTACTCTCAAATGTATGATGGCATAGCCGGCGGAACGATTCTGGGCAAGGGGGTTGACAATTGCGAACATTGGTTCCCGAGATAACAGGGAGGGTTGGATCCGCCCCCCCCCCCCCCTGGCGGTCGTGGGTACAATACCCCAGGCGCTACCGGGTCAACTTGACTCCCCTTTCCAAACAAAATAACAGTAAAATAAAACCTACCAATATAGTTAACTCATCTATATATTAATTTATGCCTGCTGAAGATATTGGGCAAAAGTTTCAAGCAGTGGCGCACCCAGGATTTTCTCCAGGAGGGGGCAATTTCTTCAGTGGGCACAAGGTGCCCTCCACCGTAAACCGTAAACTGAAACGTAAATCGAAACCTCTTAAAAAACTTTTAAACGTGTCCTCAGATTTTAGCTTAGGTCAATAGATTAAATTCTAGATAAAATGGGATTGTGCTGAATGTTAACATTACGCTTAAGGGTGTTGCATGGGAATAAAAAAAAAATCCGACCGCACCCCCCCCCCCCCCCCCCGTAGCTGAAAATAGTCCGAGACCCCTCCCTGAGCAAAATTCTGTAACTGGTTGCCCCCCCCCCAAACGGCCGGCTAGATCCGCTAGTGTACGCGTGCTAGCCCCGCCCAACGACGAATCCCAGAGCTCCAACAGAACTGTGCCACCAATTAGAAGAGTAGCAGCCTGAGGCAAACGGACCCACTGGCTAATAGAAGTAGTTAGCATAATAGAAACTAGGTGTAGGAAACTGTGAACGGTGTGTACGGTCGTGAGAAGAGGCAGAGTTCGACCCGGGGTCTCGGACGCCGGACTGCTCTCGCCTGCTCCTGTGTTCTTGTGTTCTCGCGGTCTTGTGGTGCGCTACCACGCGCCGAACAGTCGCTTACTGCTGCCGTCTCGTCTGTTTGCTGCTGCTCTCACCTGTGTGTCTATCACGGAAAATATCATCGGCTACTCTACTCATCTTTATTCTCCTGGCCGGCCGCGTCCCACGGGACACAGAGAAACCGGCCGTGCTACACAAGACATTGTAACGTTACGTACGTGGGGTTCACGTCAAGACATTGTAACGTTACGCGGGGTTCGCGTCAGACATTGTAACGTTACGCGGGGTTCGCGTCAGACATTGTAACGTTACGCAGGGTTCATGTCAGACATTGTAACGTTACGCGGGGTTCACGTCAGACATTGTAACGTTACGCGGGGTTCACGTCAGACATTGTAACGTTACGCGGGGTTCACGTCAGGCATTGTAACGTTACGCGGGGTTCGCGTCAGATATTGTAACGTTACGCGGGGTTCGCGTCAGACTTCAGACTTTCCGTATAATGAAACAAACAACACCCGCTCGGAGCGGGACCGGTCGCTGAGCGAGCGAATAAGAACTAAGTTTGTAGGATGTCAGCATTCAAATGTGGGAAGACGACTGTGCTCGTTCGCTGCGCATTTATTCCCGAACAAGTGGAGAATGCTAGAAGAAATGGGTCCAAGAAAATGTTTGCAGTACTAAAATTTCCAATGCAATATTACGCCGTTGTGTTTCATCTATTTGCGTTGGGTGAAACTGACAGTCCCGTTTGTGTGTAAAGTACAAAGATAATAAACGTGCAAGTGGTCTAAAAAAGGTGCGTTGAATGTCGTCATTATGAAGAACGTTGGAACCTGTTCAACCACACCAGCTGCGTGGAGCTGGTTGGCTGGCTCGTTGTGCTCCTCACAGTTCACATCGATAGCAATCGAGGATCAGTGCAATTGGAGCTGATAACTGGCCTAATTATGCCTTTAACGATACATACTGAGGAGCAATAAGATTCCTTCCTACACACAAACAAATTATTTCCCTAGTTAGTTTTCGGGTGGTGGTCATATTTTGAACAGCCATTTACTAATGGTAAACTAGCTTACTAATAAACAAACTAGGTCAAATACTACTTCAAAACTAAACCGATACTGAGCATTGCAAATTTACCATGGTAATACTATGGTAGTGATTTTGCATCATACTATCCTGATACAAACAACTAGCACGAAACGAGGCCGCTACTAAGCTTAGTAACTTCCTAGTGACATAAGCCATAGTAGATTTGCCATAGTAGAACCAACTTTTTACAATGCGGTGACTAACATCTTACTATAGGCTAGTATCATGCACTACCTATTTAACAGCCAATTACTATGCCGTTGCTAAATACTGTTACGAATCATCTAGCAGGGTGTTACTAGTTTGATACTAGTGTGCTACCAAGGCCTTTTCGACCATATTGCCATTTATAACGCGGTGACTAACATCGTACTAGGCAGTATTCATTCTATACGTAAAAAAGGCAGTATTCCTGTACTACCTATTTAACAGTCAATTACTTTTTTTTACAGTCAATGACTATGCCGTTGCCACATACCGTTACGAATCGTATATCAGGATGTTACTAGTTAGGTACTAGTGTGATACCAAAGCACCGAGACCGAGGTTTGGACAGTGGGTACCGAGTTTCTGACTTTCTGGGCTGCGATTACCACCAGTGTGCCTGATACATTGATAATTGTTTGTGTCGCTCTGTTGTCGCTCGATGTCGCTGAGCGCTCAAGGGGAGGAGTCCCGCTGCGTGCGGCCGCATTCTACCGGTTTCGGAAGAGGCTACGGCTCCGCTCCACCAATCGGAGTGAGCTGTCGTGCTCCACCAGACTGTCGTGTTCCACTGACCCGACCTAATCTTGTGACGGGTCAGTAGGACGGGCCGCTCCAGTTGCGGCCCGCTTGGCTGGTCAGGGGCGTCGCCAGGCCCTGGTCGGAGGGGGCGGCGGTACCGCAGCCGGAGCGGACCCGCGGCCGCTGTCCGGCCACGCTGGATGGACGACACGGCCCGTCGCCGCCGGGACGGAGGAGCCGACACTACCGCGGCACGCGCGCCGGGCGTCGGATGCAGCGGAGACGACACCGGTCCTGCCGCGACGACATCACCTTCAGACCGTCCGTCGGGGGCGGGACGCCGTCGTGCCTGGAGCGTGTCCCTGCTGCCTCGAGCTCTGATGGTGTCGGGACCGACGGGACGGTGACTCGATGTCTCCTGACACCGCCGCCTCGGACTGCAAGTGAGACACACCGGCTCGAGTGGCGGATACGGACCGGTGACGGACATTACTCCATCGGACACATCAACGCGCGTTCTCTGGCGTCCAGACTGAATGAGGTGTGCTACCTTCTGCAGAGTGAGAAACTCTAGGTACTCTGCATCTCTGAGACCTGGCTCTCGGAAGATGTCCTCGACGCCGTCCTTCTCGTGCCGGGCTACAGGCTGTACAGATGCGACCGACCGGGAGGCCGTCGGGGCGGAGGTGTCGCTGTCCTGGTTTCTGAGGATCTCCGAGTGACACGACTGCACGACTCCAGTGACGGCGACCCCGGCGTGGAGGCTCTCTGGCTGTCGGTTGGCGGAGCCGGCCGGTCGACCGTGATCGTCGGCGCCATCTACCGGCCGTCCAGTGCACTCACAGTTCGACTGCGTGACGCTGTTCGTGGTCATCTTGAGGTGGCGCTGGCTACCGGAAAATCTGTTTTTGTCCTCGGTGACTTTAATGTAAACCTTTTAAATACTGACACCGCTGACTCACGGAATTTTACTTCGCTTCTGAGTGACCTAAATGTTGTCCAGCTCATAACGGAGCCGACTCATCCGCATCACACTCCAGCTTTACTGGATTTGGCATTGCCAAATGTTCCTACTGTGATTACCGAAGTCTCTGTTTTACCGGATCTCCTAGCTGATCATTATCCGATCATCATTCAGCCTTCATCTCCTCGACTACGCCAGCCACCATCTACCGTCCCCTCGCGACCTTTGCATCGTGTTGACTGGAACGCGTTTTCACTTGACATCTTAAATGCGCATTGGGATTGTTTTTACTCGGCAACTGATATCAACACCAAACTGTCATATTTCATGAGTGTGTGGGACGCTGTTGTTGAGTCGCACTGTCCGGTGTCGATTCGTCGTGTTCGACGCCCTGGCTGCCCCTGGCTGCCCCTGGCTGCGTGACGGGGCGGTTAGAGCGGTCATGGCGGAGCGTGACGCAGCGCGCCGTGTGTGGGCCGCCTCCCGTACAGTGGCCGACCGGGGGCCTATCGACGACTGCGGAACCGGGCTAAACTGTTGTTGACCCTTGCACGTAGGACCTACCTCGCTGAGCTGTTGCGAGAGGACTCCAAGCGCTGATGGGCGCGGCTGAGGCGGTTCGGTGCGGATTTCTCTCCGAAGATGTCCACACCTCTGTCACCAGCTGACGGAGCCAGCTTGAGTGCTGATCAGCTCAATGAGCATTTTGCTGATGTAGGCGCTCGCGTGGCCGCTGAGGCTGCCCAGTCCGCACGAGAAACATATTTTGCTCTTATGGGTCCGAGGCCCTACATGGTGTGCTCGTCGGGTTTCGTCCCACACTGTGTAACGTTGCCTGAACTGACGCGTGTCATCGGCCGGCTCAGTGCGTCGAGGGCTGTCGGAATCGACGGCATACCACTGTCCGATATCCGCAGCTGCCTTCCTGCCATCGCCCCACATATCCTACACCTCATCAACTCATCCATATCAACCCTTACCTTTCCCGATGCATGGAAAGTTGCCGTCGTTACCCCCATCCACAAATCTGGCGACCCTCTAAATCCGGGCAACTTTCGTCCGATTTCAATCCTTCCGGCCATATCTGAAATACTCGAGAAAGTTGTGTGCTCACAGGCTCACAGCTCAGTTACTACCTTATCACAAACCATATCCTCTCCCTTTCCCAATATGCATACCGCCCATGCCACTCCACTGAAGATGCCCTTCTCGATGTTGTTGAGTCGGCGGCTCGGAAGGTCGATGTTGGAGACATCACGTGTCTGATGTCGATCGACCTGAGCAGGGCATTCGATAGTGTTGACTGCCCGATGCTTCTGAACAAGCTCGAGTGGTATGGCGTTTCATCTTGCTGGTTCAAGAGCTACCTCACAGGCCGCTCTCAACTCGTCCGCGGAGGTACCGCAGCGGCTCTGCCCCTCACCCACGGGGTCCCTCAGGGGTCTATTGTGGGCCCTATCCTCTTCCTCTTTGTGTTAATGACCTCTCCTGCTTCCTACCCCATGGCCACATCCTATCTTATGCGGATGACACCCAAATTCTTGACTCAGCACCTTCCAATCACGATGACCTCCTGGTGCTGAAGTCGCGAGCCGAGGAAAACATACAGAGTCTACAACACTGGTTTAGTCTAAATAGTCTCAAAATGAATGCCAACAAAACCAGCCTCATTCTTCTTGGCACTCGCAATTCACTTACCAAGGCAGCGCACTTTGCACTAAGAGTAAATGACGTCTATATTCGACCGGAAAAGCAAATTAAAATGCTTGGTGTTCTCCTCGACCCGACCCTGAGCTGGGAGCTACACATACCCTACATCGTTCGTCGGATCAATTCCATCCTGATATCCCTCTACAAAATTCGCCACCACCTCTCCCCAGAAATCCTAAAAGTCCTAGTTCAGACCAGGGTTGCGGAGTCGGAGTCGGAGTCGGAGTCGGAGTCGACCAAGCTGCCTTGACTCCGACTCCGGAACGCTTATTAAAATTTGTGGCATCGCTTGCCCATGCAGTCATGAGAATTTGTTGCCTTTCTGGAAATAAATTTTGGAAATGTTTTGCCTTTTTTCTCAACAACAACAACTGTTGGCCTTTATATCATAATTTTGTAGCCGCGTACTTTCAACGCCATCTGTCTGCTAGTTTGTTTACGCTTGGGAAATCAGAAGACCTTGGAAGACTTCCGGCCGCCGCCGACGCTGGACGCATCGGTTGCTTCGCAATGGTTTGTATTTTATCCTTTTGTGTTGACTTGACTTGTGTCAAAACATAGATAAAAGTAAATATAACATCTTCAAGAAATTGCCGTTATCTTGTATTGTTCCGAAAACAGTCACAAACACGCATCATGAACATAATGCTGATCAGGAATTCCCCCGTGCTCGGGCCTCGGGCAGTTGCACAGTTTTTGCGCGCGTTGTGCTCTGAAACTCCAGTGGACATACCTACGTACCTAATTATGGATTCAGAGGAGCCCCCGTAGGCTACATAACCACTGACTGTGTGCGTGAAAGAAAGCAGAAACTTGACAGAATGTTTGTTGGGCACTTCCATTATTTTCGGGAAGGCTCGGCAGCCGCGATCACCCCATGTACCGATAGCGCCATCAAGCGAGCATTTGGTAAACTTTTCTTTACAGCACCATCTAGTAACCGATTGATCAGCTTCTGTGCACGCGCCCGTCACAAGATGATAATTCAGGCAGCAACGAGCCGGCGGGTCAGCAGGGAGCGTACCCACGGCGTACCCACGGAACTTTATCAATGCTCATAATTCATACATAAACTTGCGGACTGTGTAATGATGTTATCAGACCAATAATCAAGCTGAACAAATACGAATTCTCTTCGCAGGCGACACCACCTGCGCCCCCCAAGAGCAAGGCGTGGTAGTATTTCACGATTCACGACGACGACTTCAAGTGCAGGGTCAAGGATGACAACGGGAATACATGCACGACTACTATCAATCGTCGGAAGAGTGCCTCGGCCGGCGGTTCTGCATTCAACCTAAAAAGGCACTTGAAAAGGTACCACCCCGAGACATTCACCATCGTGGAAAAGGCTGACGGGCAGCGGCTGGAAAAAATGCGGAAGGAAACTCCTACGACGTCCACTTCCCGGCAGCTATCACTGACCACGTAAGTTAACAAAAAGACATTACGATAATAATTAGGTATGTTTTTTATCTGTAAATGATACGTTTATTTTACAGATAGAGGCGTTCTTTAATAACGTTAACTACGTTTATTTTGCTGGCTCGTTTTTAAGTTGCCGTTTACTAGTAAACGTTTGGTTCCTACTAATTTATCGCCTAAAATCACCCCTCCCCAGCGTTACTTCGTTTATGCAGTTCTGTTAAAATATGTTACCGTCTGTTGCAGGTTCTTCACGTCTGCCACGGTCAAGCTGGACATGACGAAGGCGCAGTTCAAAGACGCCATCATCTCCATGGTGGTGAAGGATTCGGTGCCATTTTCCTTCTTCTCCGCCTCCTGCGGATTTCGCTCGATCGCGCTGCCGATCGCGAACAAGTTGGGAGTCAGCCTCGACCGGGACGCCGTGCGCAATATGGTCCTCGACAAGGCGCGCGAAGTCGAAGCCGACCTGATTCAGGCCATGAACAACCAGCCGGTATTCCTCAAAATGGATGCAGCCACTCGCCAAGGCACGAGTTACCTGGCGATCAACACTCAGTTTGTACAGGGGGGTCGAGCAGTCACCAGGACGCTCGCTGTCATGGACTGCGCTGGAAAGCACACCGCCCAAGCGACAATGACTCTCGTCCTCCAAGTGATGGCCCGCTACAAACTGCGAAAAGAGCAAGTCTTGGCCATTGTCACCGATAACGCTAGCGCCATGGTCAAGACTCTTCAGCTGTTGAGCCAGTTCGAAGGAGAGGAACAAAATGAAGATGAGGGTGTCGAGACGGAGAAGGATCTTGGTGACGACGAAGGTGACGGCGAGGAGGGAGACGAGGACGATGCAGCTCTCCGTGCTCTGTTTGTTGGAGCTCACGAGACGGAGACCAGCGGCTCAGGTGATTCAGCCATGCATCTCATTCGCTGCGCTGAGCACACACTCCAGCTGGCCATTCGAGATGGCCTGAAACACAAAAAGGCTGCGTCAGTGCTGAGCAAGATCCGTGGCCTGGCTCGAAAGCTGCGGGCACCCAACATGGCAGCGTCTCTAAAAAAGAAGGGACTGCCGCTCCCTATCTTGGAGGTGGAGACCAGATGGGGGAGCACGTTCAACATGCTGAAGCGAATCCACGAGCTGAAGGACGTTATCCAAGACTACGCTGCCGCCGCCCCCAAGCTCCACATTTCTGAGGCGATGTGGGACGAGTCCAAGAAACTCCTTGAGGTGTTGGAACAGCCTTACGCCGTCACCATCCGGTTCCAGAGCGCCACTCTAACTCCGGGAGCATTCACGAAGGAATGGGTAATGCTCAGGATCCACCTGGACGCCAAGGGTGATGTTGCCGTTGGGATCGCCAACAGCATGCGGCGGCGAGAGGCCAAGCTCTTCGACTGTGACGCGCTGCTGGCTGGGGTTTTCGCCGACGCATGCTACCGGATCCTTCTCAAGGACGAGCTGCTAGACCGGGCTGAGACAGCGTTCATTGCGCTAATGGAGCGGATTCGCCGGATCCATGGGCATGGTGCCGTTCTTGCACTGTCGTCGACGGAGAGCACCAGCTCGGATACGGAGGTAAAACTACATGTTGATTAAAGTTTAGTCAAATTTCCAAACTTCCATGATCTTAAATAAGAAGTTGACAGACTAGCGGCAAACTTAGTTTATTAATGGTAACTCCGTAAAGTACTTTGTCTGCCTGACTTGGTTTGTTGTGGGTTTGTTATCCTGCCTCTCCCTGGCTGGCCCGTAATTGCTTTTTTATCTCTGAACGCACGGAAGTTTAAATATAAAAATCCTTACGTTGAATTTTGATGTTTTAACGATAATTCGCTTCTAATCGGAATGTATAACATTAATCCTTTCTTTCTGTCTTTCGCAGGAGGAAGACGAAGACGACGCCTTCGAGAAGGAGCTGGACCGGCTGGAGAAGGGCCGACAGGTTCGAAAGTTTCGAAACCGGCCAGCACTCTCTCCTCAAGGAGATAAAGAAGCTGTGCAAGAGTATAAGGCCCTCGGTCGACTGAAGGGTCAGGACGTATGGGCGGTAATCCCGTCATACCCGGAGGCCATGCGGTCCTGCAGCCAAGCGCTCGCTGCGCTGCCGGTGACCCAGGTCAGCGTGGAGCGGCTCTTCTCCGCGATGAGGCTGCTCCTGTCTGACCTGCGGTCCCGGCTGAAGCAGGACGCTGTAGAAGCCCTCCTGGTGCTTCGCACCAACCTGTGATCAGTGCTGGAACAGTGTGATGAAAACACCTGGTGATTAAGAGATCACCACTTACTTAATTAAGAGTGGTGCTAAGTGATGATTAAGATCTCTTCATAATGATTAAGACATCTGTGAGAATAGGTAGGTGATCAGCTGCCCGTGTTGATTAATAAACGGCTAAGTGTTACTGATTTCATCGTATTTCGCATCAGACCCGGAGTCGGAGTTGGAGTCAGAGTCAGAGTCAGAGTCGGAGTCGGAGCCGACCGGGAGCCCGGAGTCGGAGTCGGAGTCGGAGTCGGAACAGCGCTACCACGACTCCGCAACCCTGGTTCAGACCCATATCTTCCCCCACCTCCAGTACTGCTCATCGGTCTGGGGTGGTGCTGCCAACTGTCACTTGGACAGGTTGCAAAACGTCCTCCATTTTGCAGCTCGACTGGTGTCTGGACTTCGCCGCTACGACCATGCTAGTCCCGCTCTCCGGGCGCTTGGCTGGCCTAGTATAAGGAGTGTAATTGCGCGTCGGGATGTACTGAACGTGTACCGCGGTCTGCATGTGACAGATGCCCCTAAAACTCTGCGTGACATGTTTCGCCCACGTAGCGCTGTTTCGGGGCGCAGGACACGCGCCACCGCCGCGGGCACATCTGTCGTCGAGTTGCCCAGTTTTCGGCTGGCGGCCGCGTGGCGCCTCTTCCCGTACAGAGCCGCTGCGTCCTGGAATAGGCTGCCGCGACATGTAACCGGCTCTGTCTCGCGATCGCAGCTATTGCAGCGCCTTCCGAGCTGAACATGTCGAGGATTAGTGTCATGTACTTTATTCGCAAGTGATGTCATTTGTGTTAGTATCATGCTGGAGTTGTTCATGTTTGTGATTCATGTTTTGACTAGGCCGTAATAGCCACTTGTGTAAGCGCCCTAATAAATACATACATATGTACATACATACATAAATACAAAATAACAGAAACAGTAGCAAATCTTAGAGACCTCGCCATAACCAACAATACAGATATGGTAACTAGCGTAGGAACACTCTTCTTTTGGTAAAATGGATCACCTTCCCATTTTTGTATCTACAAACCTACCATCATCTCCCACGCCCACTCAGACCAGGACAATATGGGACTACAGCAGACTTGACGCAGACAAGCTAACTAGACTCATACAGACTACCGATTGGGAAGACATACTCTGTTACGATATAGATATTGCTACCGAAAAAAAATACCTTTGCAATCTTAGCAGCCGCTCATAAAGCAATCCCTAGGAAAATAATATGCATAAGACCGAGGGATAAGCCGTGGATGACTGGACATTTGAAACATCACATGAATAAACGTGACCGACTCTTTAAAATAGCGAAACAAACTGACCTGACTCATGACTGGGAAGCATGGCGACTACAGAGGAACTTTGTAACCAAACTCAACAAAGACTGCAAAGACCAGCACACGACACAACAGGTTCACAAGATTCTCACAGTTCACACACAAACACAATCCATACCAGTACCACAAAATATTAAAACAGACAATAACACCCACGCACTGTACAAGCATACCACCACTCGAAACACACAGTCAGCACATGGCGACAACTGACGAGGGAAAGGTCACAGCTCTCAACAGATACTTCGCTGCACAGACCAACTTCCCACAACACCGACCCTTCCACATCCCGCTCCAAGACCCGAGACTGTACCTGCTCTCAATCAAATAACTGTCACTGAACAAGAGGTCCTGTCAGTACTGAACTCTCTGGATCCGCATAAATCAACAGGCCCAGATCAACTCCCTACAAAAATATTAAAAATGACTGCAATCCTCATAGCTAAACCATTGACTAAACTCTTGAATAAGTCTCTTACTGACTCTAAATTTCCCAACCTTTGGGAAGAAGCCAACATTTCACCAATTTTAAAACGCAAGGGATCAGCATCTGCTCCCCATAATTACAGGCCAATTAGCCTACTCTGTTGCCTTTCAAAAGTTGTGGAAAAATCGTATTTAGACACATCTACAATCACCTAACTGATAACTCTCACTCCTTGCTGACATGCAGAGCTGGTACAGGCCTCATGACAACACACAAATGCAACTGGCATACATGACAGATTGTCTCTATAACTCACTGCACAAAGGACATGACTTCACAGCAGTGTACTTGGACGTGACAAAATACTTTGACAGAATCTGGCACGATGGACTCCCATTCAAGTGTGAAAACGACTACTCTATTTCTGGCTCATTACTTAACTGGTTAAAATCATACCTAACTGACCGCAGACACAAAGTTAGAATAGGGAACACCTTCTCGACAGCATTTACTATAAACGCTGGATGCCCACAGGGATCCATCGTGGGACCACTACTTGCCCTCCTGTATCTTGACGGACTTTCTAACCGACTAACAAACACAGCTCTCTTCTATGCTGATGACATATCGTTATGTGCTTCTTACACACCTGACACCCTGACACATGCACAAATTTCCCTCCAAAATGACCTAAACACGATAGAAAACTATGGAAGGCAGTGGGTTATTACATTTAGCCCATCAAAAACCCTAACCCAGACCTTTAGTAGCAGAGCACATCATGTATCACCTCTACTTACCTTCACCGGACAATCAATCACCAAAACTGATACCCACAAACATTTAGGGTTAACTTTATCGAATGACCTCCGATGCCATGATGTCCGTGAAGTTAGCCAACAGCCAACAAAACGGAAATTTGCAACGGCCGAATTTTTCGCCTAAAATACGCATGTAGGTCAAGTCGCATACAAGGGTCACGAATCTGATGTTATTTTTAATGCCAAGGTCATAGGTCAAGGTCAAATGCGTAAAGAAGGTTGAGTACCCTTATGTACCTTTTTACGGACAAACGGTACACCGCACGGCCTCGCAATGGCCACCATTCCAAAGAGCGCTCCGAAATGAAGGTGGGGTTTTCCTCAGAATTTCGATTTAGGTCACCCAAGGTCACCCATCAAGGTCAAACTATCAAAATCAACCAAAATCGACCTTATGTACCTTTTTACGGACAAACGGTGCTTTGCACGTTTTTTAAAATGACACCATTCGAAAGAGCGCCTCCAAATGAAGGTGGGGTTTTCCTCAGAATTTCGATTTAGGTCACCCAAGGTCACCCATAAAGGACAAACTATCAAAATCAATCAAAATCGACTTTATGTACCTTTTTACGGACAAACGGTGCTTTGCACGGCTTTTTAAATGGCACCATTCGAAAGAGCGCCTCAAAATGAAGGTGGGGTTTTCCTCGGAATTTCGATTAAGGTCACCCAAGGTCACCCATCGAGGTCAAACTATCAAAATCAACCAAAATCGACCTTATGTACCTTTTTACGGACAAACGGTGCTTTGCACGTTTTTTAAAATGACACCATTCGAAAGAACACCTCAAAATAAAGGTGGGGTTTTCCTCGGAATTTCGATTTAGGTCACCCAAGGTCACCCATAAAGGTCAAACTATCAAAATCAATCAAAATCGACTTTATGTACCTTTTTACGGACAAACGGTGCTTTGCACGGCTTATTAAATGCCACCATTCGAAAGAGCGGCACAAAATGAAGGTGGGGTTTTCCGCGGAATTTCGATTTAGGTCACCCAAGGTCACCCATCAAGGTAAAACTATCAAAATCAACCAAAATCGACCTTATGTACCTTTTTACAGACAAACGGTGCTTTGCACGTTTTTTAAAATGACACCATTCGAAAGAGCGCCTCCAAATGAAGGTGGGGTTATCCTCGGAATTTCGATTTAGGTCACCCAAGGTCACCCATAAAGGACAAACTATCAAAATCAATCAAAATCGACTTTATGTACCTTTTTACGGACAAACGGTGCTTTGCACGGCTTTTTAAATGGCACCATTCGAAAGAGCGCCTCAAAATGAAGGTGGGGTTTTCCTCGGAATTTCGATTAAGGTCACCCAAGGTCACCCATCAAGGTCAAACTATCAAAATCAACCAAAATCGACCTTATGTACCTTTTTACAGACAAACGGTGCTTTGCACGTTTTTTTAAATGACACCATTCGAAAGAGCGCCTCAAAATGAAGGTGGGGTTTTCCTCGGAATTTCGATTTAGGTCACCCAAGGTCATTCATCAAGGTCAAACTATCAAAATCAATCAAAATCGACCTATGTACCCTTTTACGGACAAACGGTGCTTTGCACGGCTTATTAAATGCCACCATTCGAAAGAGCGGCACAAAATGAAGGTGGGGTTTTCCTCGGAATTTCGATTTAGGTCACCCAAGGTCACCCATAAAGGACAAACTATCAAAATCAATCAAAATCGACTTTATGTACCTTTTTACGGACAAACGGTGCTTTGCACGGCTTATTAAATGCCACCATTCGAAAGAGCGGCACAAAATGAAGGTGGGATTTTTCCTCGGAATTTCGATTTAGGTCACCCAAGGTCACCGATCAAGGTCAAACTATCAAAATCAACCAAAATCGACCTTATGTACCTTTTTACGGACAAACGGTGCTTTGCACGTTTTTTTTAATGACACCATTCGAAAGAGCGCCTCCAAATGTTAGTTTGACCTTTATGGGTGACCTTGGGTGACCTAAATAGAAATTCCGAGGAAAACCCCACCTTCATTTGGAGGCGCTCTTTCGAATGGTGTCATTTAAAAAAACGTGCAAAGCACCGTTTGTCCGTAAAAAGGTACATAAGGTCGATTTTGGTTGATTTTGATAGTTTGACCTTGATGGGTGACCTTGGGTGACCTTAATCGAAATTCCGAGGGAAACCCCACCTTCATTTTGAGGCGCTCTTTCGAATGGTGCCATTTAAAAAGCCGTGCAAAGCACCGTTTGTCCGTAAAAAGGTACATAAAGTCGATTTTGATTGATTTTGATAGTTTGTCCTTTATGGGTGACCTTGGGTGACCTAAATCGAAATTCAGAGGAAAACCCCACCTTCATTTGGAAGCGCTCTTTCGAATGGTGTCATTTTAAAAAACGTGCAAAGCACCGTTTGTCCGTAAAAAGGTACATAAGGTCGATTTTGGTTGATTTTGATAGTTTGACCTTGATGGGTGACCTTGGGTGACCTAAATCGAAATTCCGAGGAAAACCCCACCCTCATTTTGTGCCGCTCTTTCGAATGGTGGCATTTAATAAGCCGTGCAAGGCACCGTTTATCCGTAAAAAGGTACATAAAGTCGATTTTGATTGATTTTGATAGTTTGACCTTTATGGGTGACCTTGGGTGACCTAAATAGAAATTCCGAGGAAAACCCCACCTTTATTTTGAGGTGCTCTTTCGAATGGTGCCATTTAAAAAGCCGTGCAAAGCACCGTTTGTCCGTAAAAAGGTACATAAAGTCGATTTTGATTGATTTTGATAGTTTGTCCTTTATGGGTGACCTTGGGTGACCTAAATCGAAATTCCGAGGAAAACACCACCTTCATTTGGAGGCGCTCTTTCGAATGGTGTCATTTTAAAAAACGTGCAAAGCACCGTTTGTCCGTAAAAAGGTACATAAGGTCTATTTTGGTTGATTTTGATAGTTTGACCTTGATGGGTGACCTTGGGTGACCTAAATCGAAATTCCGAGGAAAACCCCACCTTCATTTTGTGCCGCTCTTTCGAATGGTGGCATTTAATAAGCCGTGCAAGGCACCGTTTGTCCGTAAAAAGGTACATAAAGTCGATTTTGATTTATTTTGATAGTTTGACCTTTATGGGTGACCTTGGGTGACCTAAATAGAAATTCCGAGGAAAACCCCACCTTTATTTTGAGGTGCTCTTTCGAATGGTGTCATTTAAAAAAACGTGCAAAGAACCGTTTGTCCGTAAAAAGGTACATAAGGTCAATTTTGGTTGATTTTGATAGTTTGACCTTGATGGGTGACCTTGGGTGACCTTAATCTAAATTCCGAGGAAAACTCCACCTTCATTTTGAGGCGCTCTTTCGAATGGTGCCATTTAAAAAGCCGTGCAAAGCACCGTTTGTCCGCAAAAAGGTACATAAAGTCGATTTTGATTGATTTTGATAGTTTGTCCTTTATGGGTGACCTTGGGTGACCTAAATCGAAATTCCGAGGAAAACCCCACCTTCATTTGGAGGCGCTCTTTCGAATGGTGTCATTTTAAAAAACGTTCAAAGCACCGTTTGTCCGTAAAAAGGTACATAATGTCGATTTTGGTTGATTTTGATAGTTTGACCTTGATGGGTGACCTTGGGTGACCTAAATCGAAATTCCGAGGAAAACCCCACCTTCATTTTGTGCCGCTCTTTCGAATGGTGGCATTTAATAAGCCGTGCAAGGCACCGTTTGTCCGTAAAAAGGTACATAAAGTCGATTTTGATTGATTTTGATAGTTTGACCTTTATGGGTGACCTTGGGTGACCTAAATAGAAATTCCGAGGAAAACCCCACCTTTATTTTGAGGTTCTCTTTCGAATGGTGTCATTTTAAAAAAACCTGCAAAGCACCGTTTGTCCGTAAAAAGGTACATAAGGTCGATTTTGGTTGATTTTGATAGTTTGACCTTGATGGGTGACCTTGGGTGACCTTAACCGAAATTCCGAGGAAAACCCCACCTTCATTTTGAGGCGCTCTTTCGAATGGTGCCATTTAAAAAGCCGTGCAAAGCACCGTTTGTCCGTAAAAAGGTACATAAAGTCGATTTTGATTGATTTTGATAGTTTGTCCTTTATGGGTGACCTTGGGTGACCTAAATCGAAATTCCGAGGAAAACCCCAGCTTCATTTGAAGGCGCTCTTTCGAATGGTGTCATTTTAAAAAACGTGCAAAGCACCGTTTGTCCGTAAAAAGGTACATAAGGTCGATTTTGGTTGATTTTGATAGTTTGACCTTGATGGGTGACCTTGGGTGACCTAAATCGAAATTTCGAGAAAAACCCCACCTTCATTTTGTGCCGCTCTTTCGAATGGTGGCATTTAATAAGCCGTGCAAGGCACCGTTTGTCCGTAAAAAGTTACATAAAGTCGATTTTGATTGATTTTGATAGTTTGACCTTTATAGGTGACCTTGGGTGACCTAAATAGAAATTCCGAGGAAAACCCCACTTTTATTTTGAGGTGCTCTTTCGAATGGTGTCATTTAAAAAAACGTGCAAAGCACCGTTTGTCCGTAAAAAGGTACATAAGGTCGATTTTGGTTGATTTTGATAGTTTGACCTTGATGGGTGACCTTGGGTGACCTTAATCGAAATTCCGAGGATAACCCCACCTTCATTTTGAGGCGCCCTTTCGAATGGTGCCATTTAAAAAGCCGTGCAAAGCACCGTTTGTCCGTAAAAAGGTACATAAAGTCGATTTGGATTGATTTGGATAGTTTGTCCTTTATGGGTGACCTTGGGTGACCTAAATCGAAATTCCGAGGAAAACCCCACCTTCATTTGGAGGCGCTCTTTCGAATGGTGTCAATTTAAAAAACGTGCAAAGCACCGTTTGTCCGTAAAAAGGTACATAAGGTCGATTTTTGTTGATTTTGATAGTTTGACCTTGATGGGTGACCTTGGGTGACCTAAATCGAAATTCCGAGGAAAACCCCACCTTCATTTTGTGCCGCTCTTTCGAATGGTGGCATTTAATAAGCCGTGCAAGGCACCGTTTGTCCGTAAAAAGGTACATAAAGTCGATTTTGATTTATTTTGATAGTTTGACCTTTATGGGTGACCTTGGGTGACCTAAATAGAAATTCCAAGGAAAACCCCACCTTTATTTTGAGGTGCTCTTTTGAATGGTGTCATTTTAAAAAACGTGCAAAGCACCGTTTGTCCGTAAAAAGGTACATAAGATCGATTTTGGTTGATTTTGATAGTTTGACCTTGATGGGTGACCTTGGGTGACCTAAATCGAAATTCCGAGGAAAACCCCACCTTCATTTTGTGCCGCTCTTTCGAATGGTGGCATTTAATAAGCCGTGCAAGGCACCGTTTGTCCGTAAAAAGGTACATAAAGTCGATTTTGATTTATTTTGATAGTTTGACCTTTATGCGTGACCTTGGGTAACCTAAATAGAAATTCCGAGGAAAACCCCACCTTTATTTTGAGGTGCTCTTTCGAATGGTGTCATTTAAAAAAAACGTGCAAAGCACCGTTTGTCCGTAAAAAGGTACATAAGGTCGATTTTGGTTGATTTTGATAGTTTGACCTTGATGGGTGACCTTGGGTGACCTTAATCGAAATTCCGAGGAAAACCCCACCTTCATTTTGAGGCGCTCTTTCGAATGGTGCCATTTAATAAGCCGTGCAAGGCACCGTTTGTCCGTAAAAAGGTACATAAAGTCGATTTTGATTGATTTTGATAGTTTGACCTTTATGCGTGACCTTGGGTGACCTAAATAGAAATTCCGAGGAAAACCCCACCTTTATTTTGAGGTGCTCTTTCGAATGGTGTCATTTAAAAAAAACGTGCAAAGCACCGTTTGTCCGTAAAAAGGTACATAAGGTCGATTTTGGTTGATTTTGATAGTTTGACCTTGATGGGTGACCTTGGGTGACCTTAATCGAAATTCCGAGGAAAACCCCACCTTCATTTTGAGGCGCTCTTTCGAATGGTGCCATTTAAAAAGCCGTGCAACGCACCGTTTGTCCGTAAAAAGGTACATAAAGTCGATTTTGATTGATTTTGATAGTTTGTCCTTTATGGGTGACCTTGGGTGACCTAAATCGAAATTCCGAGGAAAACCCCACCTTCATTTGGAGGCGCTCTTTCGAATGGTGTCATTTAAAAAAAACGTGCAAAGCACCGTTTGTCCGTAAAAAGGTACATAAGGTCGATTTTGGTTGATTTTGATAGTTTGACCTTGATGGGTGACCTTGGGTGACCTAAATCGAAATTCCGAGGAAAACCCCACCTTCATTTTGTGCCGCTCTTTCGAATGGTGGCATTTAATAAGCCGTGCAAGGCACCGTTTGTCCGTAAAAAGGTACATAAAGTCAATTTTGATTTATTTTGATAGTTTGACCTTTATGGGTGACCTTGGGTGACCTAAATAGAAATTCCGAGGAAAACCCCACCTTTATTTTGAGGTGCTCTTTCGAATGGTGTCATTAAAAAAAACGTGCAAAGCACCGTTTGTCCGTAAAAAGGTACATAAGGTCGATTTTGGTTGATTTTATAGTTTGACCTTGATGGGTGACCTTGGGTGACCTTAATCGAAATTCCGAGGAAAACCCCACCTTCATTTTGAGGCGCTCTTTCGAATGGTGCCATTTAAAAAGCCGTGCAAAGCACCGTTTGTCCGTAAAAAGGTACATAAAGTCGATATTGATTGATTTTGATAGTTTGTCCTTTATGGGTGACCTTGGATGACCTAAATCGAAATTCCGAGGAAAACCCCACCTTCATTTGGAGGCGCTCTTTCGAATGGTGTCATTTTTAAAAAAACGTGCAAAGCACCGTTTGTCCGTAAAAAGGTACATAAGGTCGATTTTGGTTGATTTTGATAGTTTGACCTTGATGGGTGACCTTGGGTGACCTAAATCGAAATTCCGAGGAAAAGCCCACCTTCATTTTGTGCCGCTCTTTCGAATGGTGGCATATAATAAGCCGTGCAAGGCACCGTTTGTCCGTAAAAAAGGTACATAAAGTCGATTTTGATTGATTTTGATAGTTTGACCTTTATGGGTGACCTTGGGTGACCTAAATAGAAATTCCGAGGAAAACCCCACCTTTATTTTGAGGTGCTCTTTCGAATGGTGTCATTTAAAAAAACGTGCAAAGCACCGTTTGTCCGTAAAAAGGTACATAAGGTCGATTTTGGTTGATTTTGATAGTTTGACCTTGATGGGTGACTTTGGGTGACCTTAATCGAAATTCCGAGGAAAACCCCACCTTCATTTTGAGGCGCTCTTTCGAATGGTGCCATTTAAAAAGCCGTGCAAAGCACCGTTTGTCCGTAAAAAGGTACATAAAGTCGATTTTGATTGATTTTGATAGTTTGTCCTTTATGGGTGACCTTGGGTGACCTAAATCGAAATTCCGAGGAAAACCCCACCTTCATTTGGAGGCGCTCTTTCGAATGGTGTCATTTAAAAAAAACGTGCAAAGCACCGTTTGTCCGTAAAAAGGTACATAAGGTCGATTTTGGTTGATTTTGATAGTTTGACCTTGATGGGTGACCTTGGGTGACCTAAATCGAAATTCCGAGGAAAACCCCACCTTCATTTTGTGCCGCTCTTTCGAATGGTGGCATTTAATAAGCCGTGCAAAGCACTGTTTGTCCGTAAAAAGGTACATAAGGTCGATTTTGGTTGATTTTGATAGTTTGACCTTGATGGGTGACCTTGGGTGACCTAAATCGAAATTCCGAGGAAAACCCCACCTTCATTTGGAGGCGTTCTTTCGAATGGTGTCATTTTTAAAAAAACGTGCAAAGCACCGTTTGTCCGTAAAAAGGTACATAAAGTCGATTTTGGTTGATTTTGATAGATTGACCTTGATGGGTGACCTTGGGTGACCTTAATCGAAATTCTGAGGAAAACCCCACCTTCATTTCGGAGCGCTCTTTCGAATGGTGGCCATTGCGAGGCCGTGCGGTGTACCGTTTGTCCGTAAAAAGGTACATAAGGGTACTCAACCTTCTTTACGCATTTGACCTTGACCTATGACC
The DNA here is from genome assembly GCA_036785665.1 of Chirona hameri. Classification (NCBI taxonomy): domain Eukaryota; kingdom Metazoa; phylum Arthropoda; class Thecostraca; order Balanomorpha; family Balanidae; genus Chirona; species Chirona hameri. The sequence goes on along the minus strand of JAXIVJ010000261.1, from coordinate 41,535 downwards.
TTGGCATTAAAAATAACATCAGATTCGTGACCCTCGTATGCGACTTGACCTACATGCGTATTTTAGGCGAAAAATTCGGCCGTTGCAAATTTCCGTTTTGTTGGCTGTTGGCTAACTTCACGGACATGATGCCATGCCCATATTAACACTATTGTACGCAGAATTAATATTGCTCTCAGTCCGCTTTACCCGATAGCTAAATTTCTGCCACGCCAAGTACTCGACACAATTTATAAGACTTACATACGACCACACTTGACTACTGCGACTGTATCTACGACGGACATCTGACGATATCTGACGAACTGAGACTGGAAAGACTGCAAAATAGAGCTGCGAGGATAGTTACTAACACACTACCGCGGACATCAACAAATAAGCACAAATATATATAAAGCTTAAAGACAACACAACTCACATACCAGACTACATTAGACATATGCTTCCCGAGACGAGACAAGACAAGACAAGGACGAGTTCTCAGAAACGCAGACCAACTGACAGTCCCCCACTCCCGGACATCCAGCTAACAAAGATCATTCATCCCAAACACGGCCCGAAATTGGAACTTCCTGCCTCATTGCATCCAGTCATGCCAAAGCCGTAAACAGTTTGAACAAAATGTTAAATCACTACATGGCACACCACCACCATCACACTACTTCACATTAGGAACCAAACTAGGCAACACATTTTTTTTTAATAAATAAATTTAGTCCGAATGTTCTTGTATGGATGGATTTCCGAGGTCAGGACCCAAGCTAAGCAGAGCTTGTTGCGCAGGTCCTGACCTCACCACCCGATCGCGCAATTCCTGTTGGCCGGCAGAATTTAGAGACGAAAGTTGTACGTGCCCGACATACCTGGACACGGTCCGCCCCGCTCACTGATGTCACCTGACCTTGAGTGCGAACGCTGCCACCGGCCGCAGGCCACCCCAGTCAGGAGCAAATGGCGAGCGCCGAAGCGACTCGAACCCGGGCTGCCACTACCGGGATAGGTCAGAAGTCCAGCGCTCTCCCAATGAGCTACAGGGGCGGACAATGTCCAGGTATGTCTTCACTTCACACACACAGATCAGACTGGGGATGTCAAAATTGAACGCACACCAATACTGTATACAGAAAGTCACAACCCCTGCTTGTACCTGCGGCCACAACCAAGAAAACAACTCATTTCCTTCTTTACTGTCCACTGTACACCACCGCGAGATTCAACCTTTCAAGACAAATTTCTGCACACCTACACATTGACTTTCAAGGCTTCCCAGACACAACCAAAATCAACACACTTCTCTTTGGCCAAAACACGACAAAACATACCGTACCACTGGTCTCCGCTGCTTTCCAAACATTCTTAGAAAGTACCTCAAGGCTTTCGTAAACATCTTATCCACGGATCTGCACCGGCTCATCCCTCATCCCTCATTTGCATTGCTAACTGGCCCACTCCTCACTGGTCGTGGTAACTGAAACACTTCTCTTTCTTTCTCGCACTTTGACCAGGTGCTGGTGCCCAGAATTAAGCTCAAGCTTTTGCACCATCACCTGGACAATGTCTGTACCATCATCGTTATGAAAATAAATATTATTGTTGTGGTTGTTGTTGGTTGGAGAACGGATATAGGTCGGAGTCGGAGTTGCTAAAATTATGTCGACTCCGCAACCCTGGTTGGCGGTGTTCAGGAGTGGTTGGCGGTGTTTAGAGTTATTGGCGGTGTCCAGGAGTAGTTGGTGTTCAGGAGTAGTTGGTGGTGTTTAGAGTTGTTGGCGGTGTTCAGGAGTAGTTGGTGGTGTTCAGGAGTAGTTGGTGGTGTTTAGAGTAGTGGGCGGTGTTCAGGAGTAGTTGGTGGTGTTCAGCATTAGTTCGTGGTGTTTAGTGTAGTGGGCGGTGTTCAGGAGTAGTTGGTGGTATTCAGGAGTAGTTGGTGGTGTTTAGAGTTGTTGGCGGTGTTCAGGAGTAGTTGGTGGTGTTTAGAGTTGTTGGCGGTGTTCAGGAGTAGTTGGTGGTGTTTAGAGTAGAGGGCGGTGTTCAGGAGTAGTTGGTGGTGTTCAGGAGTAGTTGGTGGTGTTTAGAGTTGTTGGCGGTGTTCAGGAGTAGTTGGTGGTGTTTAGAGTTGTCAGCAGTGTTCAGTAGTTGGTGGTGTTCAAGAGTAGTTGGCAGTGTTCAGGAGTAGTTGGTGGTGTTCAAGAGTAGTGGGCGGTGTTCAGGAGTAGTTGGTGGTGTTAATAGTTGTTGGCGGTGTTCAGGAGTAGTTGGTGGTGTTTAGAGTTGTTGGCAGTGTTCAGGAGCAGTTGGTGGTGTTTAGAGTTGTTGGTGGTGTTCAGCAGTAGTTGGTGGTGTTTAGAGTAGTGGGCGGTGTTCCGGAGTAGTTGGTGGTATTCAGGAGTAGTTGGTGGTGTTTAGAGTTGTTGGCGGTGTTCAGGAGTAGTTGGTGGTGTTTAGAGTAGAGGGCGGTGTTCAGGAGTAGTTGGTGGTGTTCAGGAGTAGTTGGTGGTGTTTAGAGTTGTTGGCGGTGTTCAGGAGTAGTTGGTGGTGTTCAGGAGTAGTTGATGGTATTTAGAGTTGTTGGCGGTGTTCAGGAGTAGTTGGTGGTGTTAAGAGTAGTGGGTGATGTTAAGAGTAATTGGCGGTGTTCAGGAGTAGTTGGCGGTGTTCAGGAGTAGTTGATGGTATTTAGAGTTGTTGGCGGTGTTCAGGAGTAGTTGGTGGTGTTTAGAGTTGTCAGCAGTGTTCAGTAGTTGGTGGTGTTCAAGAGTAGTTGGCAGTGTTCAGGAGTAGTTGGTGGTGTTAATAGTTGTTGGCGGTGTTCAGGAGTAGTTGGTGGTGTTTAGAGTTGTTGGCAGTGTTCAGGAGTAGTTGGTGGTGTTCAAGAGTAGTGGGCGGTGTTCAGGAGTAGTTGGTGGTGTTTATAGTTGTTGGCAGTTGTTATGTTGTCTCTACAGCAGTGTTCAGCAGTGATCTCTACAGCAGTGTTCAGGAGTAGTTGGTGGTGTTAATAGTTGTTGGCGGTGTTCAGGAGTAGTTGGTGGTGTTTAGAGTTGTTTGCAGTGTTCAGGAGTAGTTGGTGGTGTTTAGAGTTGTTGGTGGTGTTCAGGAGTAGTTGGTGGTGTTTAGAGTTGTTGGGCGGTGTTCAGGAGTAGTTGGTGGTGTTTAGAGTAGTGGGCGGTGTTCAGGAGTGGTTGGTGGTGTTTAGAGTAGTGGGTGGTGTTCAGGAGTAGTTGGTGGTGTTTAGAGTTGTTGGCAGTGTTCAGGAGTAGTTGGTGGTGTTTAGAGTTGTTGGCGGTGTTCAGGAGTAGTTGGTGGTGTTTAGAGTTGTTGGCAGTGTTCAGGAGTAGTTGGTGGTGTTTAGAGTTGTTGGGTGGTGTTCAGGAGTAGTTGGTGGTGTTTAGAGTTGTTGACGGTGTTCAGGAGTAGTTGGTGGTGTTTAGAGTAGTGGGCGGTGCTCAGGAGTAGTTGGTGGTGTTTAGGACTAGTTGGTGGTGTTTAGAGTTGTTGGCGGTGTTCAGGAATAGTTGGTGGTGTTTAGAGTAGTGGACGGTGTTTAGGAGTAGTTGGTGGTGTTTAGGAGTAGTTGGTGGTGTTCAGGAGTAGTTGGTGGTGTTTAGAGTAGTGGGTGGTGTTCAGGAGTAGTTGGTGGTGTTTAGAGTTGTTGGCAGTGTTCAGGAGTAGTTGGTGGTGTTTAGAGTTGTTGGGTGGTGTTCAGGAGTAGTTGGTGGTGTTTAGAGTTGTTGACGGTGTTCAGGAGTAGTTGGTGGTGTTTAGAGTAGTGGGCGGTGTTCAGGAGTAGTTGGTGGTGTTTAGGACTAGTTGGTGGTGTTTAGAGTTGTTGGCGGTGTTCAGGAGTAGTTGGTGGTGTTTAGAGTAGTGGGCGGTGTTCAGGAGTAGTTGCTGGTGTTTAGGAGTAGTTGGTGGTGTTTAGGAGTAGTTGGTGGTGTTTAGGAGTAGTTGGCGGTGTTTAGGAGTAGTTGGTGGTGTTTAGGGTTGTTGGCGGTTTTCAGGAGTAGTTGGTGGTGTTCAGAGTAGTGGGTGGTGTTCAGGAGTAGTTGGTGGTGTTTCGAGTTGTTGGCAGTGTTGAGGAGTGGTTGGTGGTGTTTAGAGTTGTTGGGTGGTGTTCAGGAGAAGTTGGTGGTGTTTAGAGTTGTGGGTGGTGTTCAGGAGTAGTTGATGGTATTTGGAGTTGTTGGCAGTGTTCAGGAGTAGTTGGTGGTGTTTAGAGTAGTGGGTGGTGTTCAGGAGTAGTTGGTGGTGTTTAGGACTAGTTGGTGGTATTTAGAGTTGTTGGCGGTGTTCAAGAGTAGTTGGTGGTGTTCAAGAGTAGTTGGCGGGTTTCTGACTTCTGACAGGGGCGTCGCCACGGATTTTTGAGTGAGGGACGAAGTGCCGAATGAACCATCAGTACGGTTCGCGAAAATGTGAAGGAAATAAGTTTTTGCTTAATGTTATACTTAGGAACGCATTTTTTAATTATATCTACCATTTGTATTTGTCCTATTGTTATTTATAGCAGGTGAATAACAATCGCTTCTTCGGAAATCTTCATGGTAGAATGTTTTTGTTTAACATTGTAAGTCGTTTTTAAACGACTCACTGCCTATAGGCACTGCCAGACAGTGTCTGGAAGTGATAACAGTCATTACTGAGCGGGCGCGAAGCGCCCGTGAGGTTTCTCGTCAACTTAGACAAATTTACATTTGACCCGGTCCGAACCGACCCGACACGGACGTACAGACGCTTTTCGGAAGCTAATAACTTTGCAACCACTGCTCCGATTGAGATAGGGTTTTCACCTCCTATGGATAGGACCATCAAATCAATGTTAATTTTGATATGGTGCGTTCTGATAGGGGTGGTACCACAGCGCGTGGCACATGCAAACGTCGAAATGAACAAAAATAGTTCTTGATAAAAAATGGTTTTATTTATCTAAGCATTAATTTATACCAGTAAAACGCCTTTTTGGGCGATGACCGAGCGGGCGCGCTCTGGTAAAGCTAAAACAGGTTTGTAATATGAAACGGTATGAAAGCACACGTGGTAGTAACACATAGTCCTTTTAGTCCTCCATAAAAATTGACAGGCTGGCAACATCCATGCCAACATACACATTAAGTTTGATTAAATTGTGCATGATCTCCTTTCTCGAATCCGCCAAAAGGGAGTACGTCCTGAGCGCTGCGTGTTCAGCGTATAACAAAATAATGCTCAGATTAATGATGCGATTTTTATCAAGAATTATTTTAGTTCATTTCGACGTTTGCGTGTGCCACGCGCTGTAGTACTACCCCTATCAGAACGCACCATACCAAAATCAAAATTGTATCTAGTGTTAACTGGTTTGCTCAGGGGGGGGGGGGGGGGCATGGCCCCGTGCTCCCCCTCTTGGCTACGTCCCTGAACATGTTTATTATTGCATTGAGATATGAATATATAAATGTAAAACTTTTTTTTTAAACTTTGGTATTATCGCATTTAGAACGAAGGCCTTCTTACGAAAGGCTACGCATGCGTTTAGCGACGTTTATTACCAGGGCTTCAATGTTCTATGTAATATTGTGCTGAGTATCGCATTTCAAACGCACCCAAGATGAAACAATTTTGGTGATATAACTGCAAATTTAAGCTGTGATTATGGTTTCGCTGCGATTTGTAGCTACTGCATTGACATTGACATTGACTTGTGTCACGATATGTTGCAATATTAGCTAATAAGAGCATATAACTTAACACCGACACCCCCCCCCCCCGGTCAGCAACTATTCGCTAACGAAACGGAGCGAAATTGTATCCGCTACTGAAGTGCCCCCACCCCTCCCCCTCCCCGATAAAAATCCTGGCCTGGGTGACCATCGGCGAATGTAAAACATTTAATGTAAGCATCATTGCGTTGAGGTAAGAAAGAAATACGTATACGAAATAATGTTATATTTCAGGTACCGTTCTGTGACGAACAACACCGCTTAGCGAAACACATTTGATGTATGTTGGACATCAACCCATCACAAACTAGTTCCACAGCCTCGAAACCCAGCTGCTCAGTCGCTGTCGCCATCATCGATGTCGCTATCATCGCTGTCGCCGTCTTCATCTGTAGGGTGACCTGCTGCAGCGCCGGTTCAGCCAGCAGCGCCCGCGTCTCAGCCAGTAGAGACGATCGACTGTGTCGCCGAGCGCTGCTCCGAGAGGCCGCATCAGGTCGACAGGTCACGTGACATGTCGCCACCAGCCAATCAGAGAGTCGGTGCTGGTCGGCGCATCCCACCGTCCACGAGGCACTCCGCGCCCGGGACCGTTGGGCGACATGCGATACAAAGATGACGATAACTTCCAAAGGCGCAGGAAGGTGCAGCCAAATTAGCAGTGGTTCGATATAAAATTGTCAATGTCAACTAAAAATCATGTTTGCAGCGCGGGTACTAATGGACATTTTAATATCGGCTCCTGCAAAAATAAAGTATCAAAAAATCCTTGGTCATTTTTGACACCTCTAATAAAATGGCTAATCAATAATGCTAAATGCGTTCTTGGAAAGACTAGCATGAATTTTCACATAGAGCATGACTCACTTCTCATGAACGAACACATAAGAACTGGTTCAGCATTGCAATTTGCATGCTATTTCACTTTGAACTTTGCACAAAAAATACAGCACATGATGCCGGTTCCGCTTCTCCGTTCAAAGTTCCGTGTTCAAGCTCACCTATACGAAAAACGGTGCATGCTGGCGGATATATATATTGCCATTTTCGGATGTCATGGACAATTTTGTGTCTAACTATAACCATGTTTTGCATCGAGTAGAAAGCCGCAAAAATGAATTGTGACGCGCTGAAGGCCGCTGCCGGCCCAGCTCGCAGCAGCTGGGATTTAGCCCCAGCTCGTTCCAGCTCGTCTTCGCTGGAGCCGCTGCTGCTCCCTGCTCCCCAACTGTCTTACAGCTGGGCAGTCAGTGCGCCGCTCTCTGCCGCCTCGCCTCCGACAACCAAGTCTACCAGTCAGGGGGGGATTTCCAAAAATCATTGGGATTTGGGGGTGCTCAAGGGCGGATGTAAGGGCGGGGGGGGGGGGCGGGGGGGGCAACGTAGGAGCATCGTGCCAAGTCCCTAAACGACTGAAATCGACCGCAAATTTGAATCTTTTCTTATTTTAAGGAATTCTAAACAACTTTTACAAAGTCAAATTTGTTTTAACCCGCTATTGGCTGGGGGGGGGGGCGTTTTTCGCCCCCCCCCCCCCCCTGACGTACTTTGGCAATAGCTCAAAAACCAATAGCGCTATTGACGTGAAACTTCAGGTACCTTCTCCTACATCAATTATTCATCTTCTGCGCGAAAATGAAATTTCGTCGAAATTTTCGCAATATATCGAATTTAGTGACGTCACTACACACGAGTTTGACACAAAAACCAGCTAAACTTTAGCAGGCCTTACCAATGCCATATTTGAAGCAAAATGCAATCGAGAAACGCCAGAAGATAGCAAATGGCAAGGGCTACCAAATGGCTATCTCGGATTGTCCGCGAAACGTGGTTCCCACTATCGTCCACGGTTTGGTTATGTCACACGTACGTTACTGTATAACCGTTTTTGGCAACTGCTCAGGCATAAATCACAGGCAGCTCCGAAGAGTGATCCATTTTTGTTCCAGGGTGGTATCTGGAAGGCGTAAATTTGACCATATTTCGGACGTTTTGAGTGGCCCAGGGTGGCTCACCTCCATACAGCTATCAGAATATCACTCTCTCACTCTGGCCCAACGTGCACGGTGGTGGGAGGAACCTGCATTTCTGGCCTCGCTATTTAGCCGAAATGCTGCACATCGCAATAGGCGCACACGACAGGACGAGCAGTTCCATATACCTTGCATCCGCACTGAAGCCGGTAGACGTCAGTTTTCCTACCGAGTCCCTCGTCTTTACAACAGTTTACCGACCGAACTGACTGGTCTGAGGCCTGCCTCATTTAAACGTAACTTGCGGGTATACATGAAAGGCCGAGGTGTGAACTATCGTGTGACAGCCATGCTTTGTCTGTGCTATTGTTTTCGCATTACCAGTTTATGTCTATTTTGTGTTGATGCATAGTTTTGTAAGCCGTGCACCATTGTTTTATCCGGTATGTATCTGAGTATGAATGTCACCTCCCTGTTTCCCCATGTACCTACTGTGTTATGTCTCGTGACGCCGGGCTAGGAATAGCCACAATGTGTGTGGATGGCCCGAAGTCGTTAAATACAATAAATACAATTGTTGAAAATGTTGGCTTTGGACCCCCCAAATTCAAACAAATGATTGTTTTGCAAAAAAAAAATCCTCAAATCAACATTTTCGAACATTAAAAACAAAACGGAAGATATGTTGAAGAACAACACATGTGGGCAATACCGAAACCAAATTTACAAGCAATATCTCTATTTTTGACTGACTTATCGCTCCATAAGTATGAGTAACTCATGACGTCATATTCTGAAATTGCGTTTTTTGGCTTTTGGTGACCAGATACAAAAAAAATAAATGCCAGCACTGTATTTCTGAGACAAAGCAAAGACACATGCCTTTTTCATTTATATTTATACATTTCAAATTTTGACCTTATGTGACCTGACCTTGATCTTATATGGTGTCAGGTTGTGAAAATGACAGATACTATCGAATTATACGTGTAAAATAACCCATACAACATGTGTTGCATGACTTTCTTGGACCTGTGACCTTTTGTGACCTGACCTTGACCCTGACCTTTGCTTACAATTTCACTTTTGCTTATGTGGGATATGTATTGTACCTTTGAGAGCACTTTGTGGATAATAGTCGCAATCTAAGGCTTTGGATGGAAAGTATGGCCCAAAAACTCAAATATCTCCCTTTTATCTTTGACCTAACCGTGACCTGACATGTGACCGGGGGTGGTAAAGTGTTCTGTCCTGATGGATAAGGTCGGTGACAACATGCTCCTTCTCATGAAGTACTCGGGGGTCAAAATGCCAGCAAAAATCATTACTGTGTCATTCCAGTGAAAATTTACTAAGCGATCATGTCCTTAGAAATACTGATCGTCAAAACCACTTCAGATGTATTATTCACTTAATCATCATATTCATCTCGTCAGCATGTATGTATTTTTTATTAGCAGTTGCGTTTCAGCTCTTGATTGCCAATAATAATAAATTACTTTTTAAAAAATCCGAAGAAAAAAAAATCCGCACGATAGATTCAACACGTGGGATCATTGAACCAAACATGCACCTGGGTCTTCAATAATGGCCTATGATCATGATCCAGAAGGAATTAGGCTGATATCATGCGTATCCTCAGAATAGGAACCATTCGAATATTTCCCCATCGACTTATAATGGGGAGGCCACGAAATTGACCCGACCTTAAGTCACCGATATACAAAATCCGAGATATACGAATTGTAAGTACCATTACCCTTATGCAATCCTGTAAGTACGAAATCGATCGGCCAAAAACTGTGGCTGTAGTGCGAACGCACACTTTTTTGGAGGTGGGGTCACGTGACCTGGCCTGGTGACCTGACCTGAGCTGACCCGTGGTCAAGAATTTTACAATATGTGTGCAATTGATGCCTTAACCCGCGAGTTACTGGGGTATATTTCATAACGCGACTTACTGGGGGGGGGGGCTATTTTTTGCCCCCCCCCCCTCGGATCTCCGGAACTACTGGACCGAATGTAAAAATTCAAACGGCATGCGATAGCCTTGGGCAATTTATCGAGGGAAACATAATATTATTGACCTCCGGGTCACCGATGACGTCACAGGTCAGGTCAAGTACAAAATGTTTGACCGTGTCAAAAGGTCTCGATAGATGGAATTGTCGCGCGAAATTGCGATATTAAACGCATAAGATGTCGATAAATCGGTATCATTCGTGTGTCTGACACTTCTAAGTACCTTTCTAAGCTTTTTATGACCTTGGGTCAGGTCAAGGTCATCCGAGGTCACGAGGTCAAACTGCAGATTACGGTCATTAGGCGTTGTAACACATGAGTATGGGTTTTGTTTTCGTCTAGAACGCGAACAATGACCTTAGAACATTGCTTGTTCCATATAAATCGAAGTTAAAAGCAAAAATGGAAAAGCGTTTTTTATGCATAGTAATGCTGTGAGAGGTGGTCGATTTTGGTCATTTAAAGGTCATAACTCAGTAATTTTTGAAGATATGGAATTCACATTTGGTATACATATTCAGCGCAAACGTCTCGATCACATATATTCCGGTTTTTGGATAATTCTGATTTTTTGCTTGAAAATTTGGTTAAAAAAAGGTATTTGGATTTCTCAAAATTTTGAATTAAAAAAACTCAAAAATCCGAGATAGCAGTTTGATAGCCCAGTCTATTGTCAGTAATTTGATGTAAGACAATTGAGTTTATCTTAAACATCGTATCTTTGACAGCGTTTTCCGCAAACCATTATTTTGCAACAAAAACCGAAGAACATGACGTCACTCTGACGTCATTCCCGGTTGACCTATCATAGCCTCATATGTTTACTTTTGCCAACATGTGTAGAATTGATGTGAGAGAAGGTACGGCAAGTTTGGTAACGATACCCGTGTTTGTTTAGGGTTATTGCAAAATAACTGGAGGGAAGGGGGGCAAAAAATAGCCCCCTCCCCCCCCCCCCCCGTAAGTCGCGGGTTAACAGCTGTGCCAAAAACGGCGGCGCTGCGCGCCGCCGTTTTTTCGCTATCCTCGAAAAACCTTAGGGGACATCTAAACGCCCCCCCCCGGCACGGCGCGGGAAATCCGGGCAACAGATTTCCCGGGGCCGGAGCCGGGGTACTAGTCCATTTTCAATGGAGGTCCATCGTCAGGACAATCAATTTAATTGTCTTGGGACCCCACCCTCTAACTAGAAAACTAAAAGGGAAAGACGCGGAAAAAAGTTAAAAAGCTCTCGAAAAGCACATTCGAAGGTTTCCAGATGTTTTCCTCAAGTCAATATTAAGGTCACCAGAGGTCATCAAAGGTCAGATTTTCAAGTTTTAGGACTTCGCTTCAGAAACCCCCAGATATCACAGGAACTATGATAGCTAGGAACAAACGGAAAGAAGTAATGAAAATCTTTTGAACAATCCAATCGCTATGGTGTCCTCGAATTTAAGCTCAGGTGAATAGTTTAGGCCCTAGAGCTCATCAAATGTCAAAAAGGCTATTTAAAAAGAAGAAGTTTATCACGAATGTTTACCTTATAGCGACAATGCAATAATTTTGACGCCATCGTGCTAGTCTCGTCAAGACGCTTCGACTCATTTTAGTGTTGACCAGGTCAGGTCAACTTACAAATGTGACATCAGGTCAACGTCAAGTGGTGGTGACCCAAGTAGGTCATGTTGCATATGGGAAGACGTGCCGCGACGAGATAAACACATTGGTGTCGGTTTCACTTCTCTATTGGCATTATGTCGAGAGTTATGGACATAAGACTGTTGGTGACCTCGGATGACCTCGGCTGACCCTGTAGGGGTCACTGAACAAAAATGGCACAAGGTCATCAAGAATGTCCTATGACATGATCCAGAAGGAATTATACTGCTATCTTGCGTCTCCTTAGAAAAGGAAACATTTTAATATTTCCCCTTAGACTTATAATGGGGAGGTCACGAAATTAAACCGACCTTAGGTCGCTGACATTAAAAATCCAAGATAAACGAATTGTAGATATATGTCACCTTATGAAATCCTGTAAGTGTAAAACCTATCATCCCAAAACTGTGACTGTGGTACGACCACAAGTTTTTTTTTGGGGATGTGGGGTCACGTGACCTGGTTTGGTGACCTGACCTAAGATGACCCGATTTTTTTAAAACATAATGTGGACAATTGATGCACAAATAGCTGTGCAAAAAATGGCGGCGCTGCGCGTCTCCGTTTTTTTTCGCTATCCGAGAAAAACCTCAGGGGGTGTCTAACCCCCTCCCCCTCCCCCCGGCACGGCGCTGGTTAAAATATAAGGATGATGTGACCATGCAGCCAGGTGTTAGGGTATTCATGTTAAGTAAAAAATGACCCCAGCTGTGCTGGGGTCATTTTTGTATGTGCCACTTTTGGTCGGGGCCACTCAAAGCACTTTACCACCCCTGCATGTGACCTTATTTTTCAAATTTTGTGTATGCTTTGGATGCGTCTGACTGAGAGCTTTCGATTGCCGCCTTGCGTGTCTCGCTGCGGTTATTGGTTCGTTAGATAACCGGGGGGACGCCCCCCCCCCCGCCGCCAACCAACCAATGGCGTTCGGCTGAGACACCAGCCAACGCCGGGCTAAGCATAGTTAAATGCACAAGCGAGCTAGATCCTTTGTGGTCGTGCCACAGCCACTGGCCACAGTGTTTGGCTCAGCACTTCAAAACTCACAGGACGTAATCAAGCCATATACAGGGTCCGGCATAAGTTTTTGCGTATGCCTGCTACAACATTTATCTCGTGCCCACGTGATTATTGCATCAAATATCTGCGTTCTTGGGCACGTATCTGTTTCCTAGGTCCTTTGCCCGTGAGGAATGGGATCCCAATCCGAACTAAGGTCAGGTGCTGGCGAGCTGTGGGCAGAATAACGCGAACTGTCTGCCTGGAAACACGCCCAGAAAAGTGAAGGTCGAAAACTTCGATCTTAGTGAGCGGAATCTAGCAATAGGCGAGGTCTAAGTCGGAAAGTTACAGCAAAACGCAGCCGGCCAAGTTGGGGGCATATCTCCGCACCATCCAGTTCTGGTGGTGAGAATTCAAGACCTCAGGAAGCATTGCTGAAGCTTGGACGACCCAGGTCGGGTCGTCCGCCCAGCATCTCCAACGTCACACAGTCGGCGCGTGACCTCGGTCGGGTCAGGACGCTCAGCCGCGAGCTCCGCGTGGGCATGGCCGAGTGAGGGGTGCGCGTCCGAGCGCCCGGGTGGTGGCAGCGAGCCAGAACAGTGCAGCTCGGCGACACGGTTCGTGTCACGGCATGTAGTGCACACATTGATCGGAACCCGCAGTGTTGATTTTTGGGTCAGTGCGACTGAGATCCCTGTGTCTGGCGGCGACAGTGTTCCGCAGTACCAGGCACCGAGGGAGGACTGTGACTGTGTGCCATGGGCTCTGAGAGTGGTGACGAGCCGGCATTCACCGACTGCCTGGCCTCCGGATCAGAAAGCGCCAGTGGCACGTTCGAGGGTCGGAAAAGACAATCTTCGATACCGGAGATGGTGCGCAAAGCAGCGGGAAGCAAAGCCAAAAAGCAGGCCGCCTGGCGTTCAAGGTCAAGGTCACCAGGTGACCCAGCGCGAGCGCCGGGAGGGGCGGGACGGCTTGGCGCCGTGCCAGCGCCGGCGGAGTCTGCTGCGGCCCGGCTGGCTCCGGGCTGCGGCTGCCCGGCCTGCCGAGTGGGAGATGCCGCCCGAGGAGTCTGCTGCGGCCCGGCTGGCTCCGGGCTGCGCCGCCACTCCCGTCGCGACGCGCACCCGAGCGGCGTCGGTGTGTGGATCTGGACGAGGTGACTCCGGTTAGAGGTGAGCTTGACCTGAACAGTGAACGCCGGATCGGCACGGCACGTAATTAAATGTGAGTGTGCATTCAGTCGAGATAAATTTCTGAGGGAGCCTATCGTTCGAGGCACTTTTGTGGTGGCATGTGTTAGTTTGATACGTATCAGCGTAGGTGGTGATCAAATGTGGTTCATGTGAAGTCAGTGAAGTCGTTTTGACCGTAGTGATAGTCACAGTGTATAGTGTTTAGCATAATGTGATACCCATGCAAAATGTGTCAGTAGCTTAGATAACGCATAGGTCGTTGTCGCCACCCGGGGCTCACCAGTGCAGGTGCGTCGTGTGTGGGGTGTGATGAGGAGGCGACGTTCATGCGCTGTTAGGGTTAAGGGGCGGGGTAAGATATCACGAGTGCCATGTGTAGCAGAAGAACGGGTTTTGTTTAATGAGACATGCCACGGTTATCTACGGTCTCGCTGCATATGTTTCTTCCGAATTCTGTCGAGACACATGATGATTTACGTGAGTGGGGAATGCCGCATTCGTGATCAATATTCGGAAGAATGGTGGAAATGACAGGTATGCTTGAGCGATTATCGATTGTGTCGTGTAATGCGCGCGGACTGAGGAATCGTGTGAAGAGGCGATCAATATTCAGGCACATGCGGGTTAAATATAAAGAGAGCATTATAATACTACAGGAAACGCATTCGAGACCAAATTTAGAGCATAGTTGGAGAAGTGAATGGTCGGGGACAGTTCATTTCTCACATGGTACGGAAACTGGACAAGGAGGTGTATTGATCTTATTCCCTCGGAGCTTTTCACACAGCACTAGCGTCGTTAACACTGACGAAAGCGGGCGGATTGCGTGCGTGAAGGTAGAGGTAAACGGAAATTCGGACTATATATTACTGATGGGAGTTTATGGACCGGCCATTGATAACCAAACTGAAAAATGTAAATTTTTAGACCACATCCGAGAAGTGCTTACATGTTACGCAAATCATAATACTTTCATTGCCGGAGATTTCAACATAAAACTTGGAAGACTAGATAGTGACAACAATAGCTTTAATGGTACCAGAGCGAGCGCGAAGTTAAAATATATATTAAATGAGTTTTCATTGGATGATTCGTGGCGTCTTCAGCACCCTACAACTCGATCGCACACATGGCGTAGAATCAATCCACTACAGCAATCTCGCATAGATTATATTTCCGCTAGTAGTAATTTATTGTATAATAATGTGAACACTAAAATAGATACCGGTATTATGAGTGACCACAGCGCTGTCACCATTGATATGCAGATCAGCCATCAGCCCCGTGGTCCAGGTACATGGATGTACAATAACTCGCTCATTGATGATGACGCACATGTAAATGAAATCCGAGCAGAAATGAGAGAAGCAAAGCTTGGTAACGGTGCTTACGCAGGAAACATTAGCAAGGGTGTAAAGGTAGAAATGCTGCTTAGTAACATTCGGGTTAAGATCATCAGGAGAAGCAAGGAACTCGCGCAAAAGCTACGCAAGGACGAAAACTTACTGTATAAAAAAGCAAATGATTTAGAGTCAATAATTGCGAATGATCCTTCCCGTGTAGAAATATCTGAGTACGAGAGCGTTAAGCAGAAACTAGATGATATTAAGGAAAAGCGGGGACGGGGAGCGATATTAAGGTCTCATGCAATATGGCTAGAGGAAGGGGAAAAGTCTACTAGTTACTTCTTAAGATTGGCTAAAACAAGGGCAGCACAAAAAACTATAACTACTATACAAACTGACAATAGTGAGCTTATACGGGGTAACAAGCCAATTATTGATGCATGTGTTGCATACTATGAGTCACTGTGTTCTTCGAAACAGAGGACAGGTCGGTCCTTTGATAGCTTTGCTCTAGATGAAAACGCACCACGGCTTTCAGAGGAGGAGAAGTTCAGTTGTGAGGGTCCAATGACAAAACAGGAGTGTAAAGTAGCGATTAGTACAATGGCACGGAACAGGACTGCAGGAATATCCGGGTTTACAGCAGAGTTCTTTGCCCATTTTTGGGAGGACGTAGGCGATATCATTGTTTATTATTTTAATTGCGCTCGGGAAAAAGGTCAATTATTTATATCTCATAGAAGAGGTGTCCTAACTCTCATTCCCAAGAAAGGTAATCAGATGTTACTAAAAAACAAAAGACCCATTTGCCTCCTGGACGTGGTCTACAAAATAGCAGCTAAAGTTATTGCCAATAGGCTGGGAAAAGTAATCGATAAATTAATTCACAGAAGTCAAACTGGATTCATGAAAGGTAGATTTATAGGTGAGAACATTAGATTGATAGCTGACATTATTGAATACTGTAGGATCGATAATATCGGAGGTATTTTGTTGGCGATAGATTATAGGAATGCATTTGATTCTCTGGAACACGATTTCATTCAAGGGCGGATTCAGGATATTTTAGGAGGGGTGGCCGCAGGCCAATTTAGGGGCGCCTTCCAAAGAAAGGGCGCCGTCACTGACCGAAAGGGCGCCGTCACTGGCCGAAAGGGCGCAGTCAATGGCCGAAAGGGCGCCGTCAATGGCCGAAAGGACGCAGTCACTGGCCGGAGGGGCGCCGTCAATGGCCGAAAGGGCGCCATCAATGGCCGTAAGGGCGCCGTCAATGGCCGGAAGGGCGCCTCGGGTCAAAAGGACCAGGTCATGGCCTGTATGACCTGATACTCGGTAAGTTACTTTATCAACAGGGTGTCCAAGCGGTCCATAGGGATGCTGCGTGCTCACGGGCTGTCCATCGCCGGGCGCCTGGCGGCGCCCGGCGACAGACAGCCCATGGGGCGCCCTTATGGCGGGGGGCGACCGCTGCGGCCACCCCCTGGATCCGCCCCTGATTTCATTATGTACGCCTTAGAATCGTTCAATTTTGAACCAAACGTTATCTCATGGATTCAACTACTGTATAACAATACAGTTCTGACTATTAAGAACAATGGTTTTACGTCAAGTTGGTTTCCATGCTCCAGGGGAACTTTCCAAGGCTCACCGCTCAGCGGATTACTATTTAATTTGGCAGTTGAAATGCTGGCAATTAAGGTTAGGGCGTCGGCAGATATAAAAGGGATTAGTATAAGCGGTGAGGAAATAAAAATGACTCAATACGCAGATGACACGACTTTGTTTCTAAATGATACGTTGTCCGTTCAGAAGACGATGGAAATGTTAAACAATTTTAAGTTAGTATCTGGGCTAGATATAAATATGCAAAAGTGTAGTATTATGTGGTTGGGTGACAATAATCTAAGGACCGACTCAGTATGCGACATTGAAGCCGGAAGAGAAGTTAAGATATTAGGAATATGGTTTAGCGCATCGGAGTCCTGTGATGACGACAATATTTTGCACGTGGTTAACAAAGTAAAGACAACCATTAACTCATGGACGCAGCGTAGCCTAACCATAAAAGGAAAAATAGTCGTAACTAAAGCGTTGTTAATTTCGCAGCTAGTGTTCGTAGCGTCATGCCTCTCGATTGCAAAGGTAGATCTGAGAGAGATACAAAGTCATATAATGAAGTTTATCTGGAGAGGCAGGCCACCCAAAGTTGCCAAAGGCACTCTATGTCAAAGTGTACAGAACGGTGGGCTAAATGCAGTTAACGTGGAGCGGTTCATCTTGGCACTACAATTGAACTGGATCAAACGCATGGTTAAAGATGCCGAGGCGACTTGGAGAATAGTATTACAATTGAGATTAGGGGAATTTGATTTGACAGATTTGATAAGAATAAAAAAATGCAATATATTCTTGAAAGGGTTGAAAATACCTGCATTCTACAAGGAAACAATAGCTATAGTTTTCAGAAAATGTGTTATAGTCATGCCGATAATACATTTTCAGTTAGACTACAAAGCCTGTGGCACAATGATGTGATAAGGATAGGTAAGAAGCCAGTATTTATTAAAGACATGTACCTGAAGGGCATTAAAGTTATTGACGACCTTATTAATCAACAGGGAAATATTATGAATAGCAATGAAATCAAACATAAATTTCCGTCGCTAGGAACATCCTTTCTGGCAATCGAAGGTATAATATCCGCTATACCAGCTGCGTGGAAGGGTATAGTGCGTCATAGCACAAGCGGGAAACTTAGCCACCGTGACAGAACGGAAATGGTTGTCAAGATAGACGATAAGTTTATACCAATAGAGTTGTTGCGAAATCGTCACATTTATGAGATACTGTCGGAACTTCGAATACAGGCAGCAACTGTTAGGTGGGCGCATTACGGCGTCCGTCCGCACAGCTGGCAGAACATATGAGATACCGTACAAGTGTACAGTTTCAACGCGTTTGCAATCTTTACGCTACAGAATAATAAATAGGTACATTCCTACGCGCCGTTATTTGTGCACCAGAGGCGTTATAGGAAGTCCGTTGTGCCTCAAATGCTTTGAAGAAGATGACATGAAACATTTTTTATTTGACTGCGAAGATGTCAAAACATTATGGGATTCAATATTACATATTGTGCAGCAAAAGCTAAATTTTGTAGATAATATAAATGACTATCAGTCAATAATACTAGGTTGCCCGGCATCAACCCCCATTGTAAATCTCATACTGTTGTTGACCAAGCAGCACATAGTCAGTTGTAAACTAGCTCCTGAATCCAAAGTACCGGGTCTGCAAAGCTTAAAGGCAGTAATACAAAAGTGTGCACAGGCAGAATCGATAATCGCTCGAAATAAAAACAAGTTAAATCAGTTTCGTACCAAATGGAGTACAATAATTGATGAATGTGGCAGACTAACTTTCTGATGAAACTTGAAAGTTCGGCAGCGAGGCCGTAGGCATTAGCCAATTAGACAGGGACGCAAACGCCGTCCGCGTTAGCCCGCGGGACTGGCCCTCCGCAGTCTGCATACTTTGTGGGGATGGCGCGCCACATGTACACAGACATGTACACACTGCATGTTATAAAAGCCCCCGCCCTAACCTTCACCGGGCCAACCCGAGACCGGCCTACAAGGGCCGGTCGGCCGGCCGGGCGCGCGGCGCGCCAGTCTAATGGACTGACGGGTCGCGCGCCCGGCCGGCGGATAGGGCACTGCCACGCGGTAGCACGCAACCAGGCGCGGGGCAGTGCGGGCGGGGGCTGCACCCGTCTGGAGCGCCGGGGAGGTTTCAGTCAGCTCTCCCCGGCCGGGGTGGTAACCCCCAGACCTCCCCGGAGCCGGATACTTGGTACTGATACCGTTCCGGCTTGGCCAGGCGGGTTGCACAACACAGGCGGATTGCGCAAAGCTGAACACTCGTTATCGTTTTATTGTTTTCGAATCATATTGTTTGTTTGTGTGTTTGGTTGTGTGTTTTGATGTGTGTGTGTGTGTGTGTGTCTTTATGTATTAAAATAAATTAGCCCTTCAGTGGGAAAAATCCGAGAAAAAAAATCTCCAACGTCACACATTGTTCTCAAGAAGACGATCTGAATACAGAATCAGTCGGCAACCAAAGTGGTCCAGCGACTCACCCGCAAGGGCTACCCGGTTTCTAAAGGACTGTGAGGCCCCACAGGAAAAGGTCTCTGGGACTAAAGGCCTAAACAAATGCACGTTAAGCCAAAAGTAACAGATCCAAAGTGCTCACCGCGTCAGATTCTGAAAAGATTGCACGAATTGAACAGTAGAGGACTGGAAAAGGATGCTATTCAGTGATGAGTAGTTATGCCACCCGCCAAATCTCCCCCCCCAAACAACCCGGTTTGAGCCCAAAATGCAGCAAGTGTCCAGCGCTTCGTCCGTCTATAGCTCGATTCCGCACGCCGAGATCGAAGTTTTCGACCTTCACTTTTCTTGGCGTGTTTCCAGGCAGACAGTTTTTTTTTTAAAATTTACTGTGTCACTATTGTCACTGTGTCACTATCCATGTCTGCCTCTGTCACTGTGTCACTATAGTCACTGTGTCACTATCCATGTCTGCCTCTGTCACTGTGTCACTATCCATGTCTGCATCTGTCTCTGTGTCACTATCAATGTCTGCCTCTGTCACTGTGTCACTATCCATGTCTTCCTCTGTCACTGTGTCACTATCCATGTCTGCCTCTGTCTCTGTGTCACTAGCCATGTCTGCCTATGTTACTGTGTCACTATCCATGTCTGCCTCTGTCACTGTGTCACTATCCATGTCTGCCTCTGTCACTGTGTCACTGTGTCAATGTCACAATCTGCCAATCCTCGGCGGTCAGTAGGAAGCTCAGCAAGAAGTTTGAATGTTTCAACAATTGCCATGATTCTCGTCCCCAGCGACCTTTTCAAATCCGTCGTTTATCTGTGTATTGATTAGCTGTCTCTCTATGTACCTTTTACTGCTCGTGATTTATTGTTATTCATCATTGGCCTAAGGGGTTCGTCATTTGTCGTCAGCCGCCACCCTTTCATATAGAGTACTTATACTACTTTTATAGACTGTTTTTATATACTAGCGTTGTGAAATTCTTATCACGATGGCAAAACTTCTGATACCTTAACTGATTTTGATTGCCGCATTCCATCTTGTCGCCGGACCTCTGCTCGGCAGGTGCTGCACTCAGTCCTAACTTCTGAGTGCCCAACACAAGGCCATCAGCTGCACATCATTGGTTGTGGCACTGTAGTATCCGTGGTCGGATCTGATTGGCTTTCGACTGGAGTGAAGCGATGTAAAATTCGTATCCGTAAACTGTTTTTTTACGGTAAAATATTTCTTAACACCTCCTTCTATGTTAGTTACAGCACAAACCTTCGCCCAAAACTGCACAACATAAAACTGTCTGTACCTATCGTATCAAATGCGCCGGAAATGTACGAATTATACACCACTCGGTAGTATCCGTAAACTCGTTTGGAAACCATAAAATCACGTACATCACGAGCTTATAGCGATGTGGTACTGCAATGTAGAACTGCCGCTTTACTCTGTTAAATTCGTTCCGGAGAGACAGACAGACAGACAGACAGACGCTTATCAAATAGTAATATAGATTCATTCAGTACACGGATTATCTCCCGATTGTATCTTTATGTTTTACAGCACACGACACATACAACAAATTAACTTACACCTTGACACAACGGCACGGCAGTCGTGCACCGAAGTCTAATTCGGCTTTGGGATTCGACCAAAATAATTATTGATCGTGTTTTTTATATTTAAAACTAATGTCAGCAGTTTATTTCAACTGAAAACATGCCACATCGAAATTTGTATGTTTATTTCAATTATACTATAATGGTAAAATTAAACTAAACTACATTGAAGTCTGTATTTTCCAAACATATGCAGCCCACCAAAAGGACAGGCATGTACATTAGTGCCAAGCCGCGCGCTGTCGGGGAGAACATGAACAGCCATTCGGTGGTGACCTGGCTGTGCCTACAGCACCATATGTGGTGATCTGCAGCTGTGCCTACAGCACCATATCAGTTGACGTTATTCTGGCCACAGCTAGCCAGCACCTGACCTTAGTTCGGATTGGGACCCTATTCCTCACGGGAAAAGGATCTAGGAGCAGATACGTGCCCAAGAACGCAAATATGTGATGCAATAATCACGTGGGCACGAGATAAATGTTGTAGCAGGCATACGCAAAAAACTTATGCCGGACCCTGTATACCTAAGACCCTGCTATCTCGTTTTTGTTATATCGTTGACTAAGGTTAGGTCATCTTCGTAACCTTCCCATTATAAGTCAACGAGAATATATATATATATATATATATATATGTATATATATATATATATATATATATATATATATATATATATATATATATATATATATATATATATATATATATATATATATATATATATATATATATATATATATATATATATAATCGTATCAGATATAGCATTAGATCATATTTTTTTATAAAAGATTATGTTATTATAGCTAATTATTGATGAAACAAGTACAATTATTGCTCAGCGACGCTCCTACAAGATCGAGTGAGGTCCTCTGAGGTGACCAGCACTTCTTTGCCAATAACTATTGGTAGCAATTAACATACAACCAGTAAAACACCTTTTTGGGCGATGACCGAGCGGGCGCGCTCTGGTAAAGCTAAAACAGGTTTGAAATATGAAACGGTAAGGGAGCACACGTGGTAGTAACACATAGTCATTTTAGTCCTCATACAAATTGTCAGGCCTCCATGTTCCATGCATAAATATTAAGTTTTATTAAATTGTTCATGATCTCCTTTCTCTAATCCGCCAAAAGGGAGTACGTTCTGAGCGCTGCATGTTTGAGCGTATACAAAACGAATGCTTATATTAATAATACCATTTTTGATCAAGAATTATTTGCGTTCATTTCGACGTCTGCGGGTGCCACGCGCTGTGGTACCACCCCTATAAGAACGCACTATAACAAAATCAAAATCTATTTGATGGTCCTATCCAATGGTGAAAACCCGATCTCAATCGGAGCAGTGGTTGCAATGTTATTAGCTTCCGAAAAGCGTCTGTACGGCCGTGTCGGGCCGTGCCGGGTCGGGCCGGGTCGGGCCGGGTCGGGGCGGGTCGGGCCGGGTCAAATGTAAATGTGTCTAGTAAGTTGACGAGAAACCTCACGGGCGCTTCACGCCCGCTCGGTAATGAAGATAAGAACGTGAGACCAGCACCACTGTATGTCTCGTCGAGACGCGTCAGACATTGCGCAGCACGACATACCTGGTTCACCACATGACCTTAAATTACCTTGACCTGAGGTCAAATTTTGACCGACTTAGATAACCTGGCCACCATGGTATGATTCGAATCTCCTTGACCAAACGAGCTCGATAACGTTAAAATGGGCGCTGTGTGACCATAAGAGTCGGTGCGTCCAAAATCCCAATCATCATCAGATGACGTTAAAATTATTGCCGTATCTTCATCAGGCGCAAATCTACCGCTATATGAGTCATTATATATACTCATATATATACTAATAACAAAACTATAGGTTTCATTTTCCACTCATTTCCTTTGGAAAGGGGCGTAAAGTTAATGTCCCTAGGCCGACGACTATTGTACAGGGGTGTGGTTTCCTATCTCTTTACGGGGTGCCAGGGCACCCACAAAGGCACCCACAATAATCCTTCGGCACCCACAATAGTCCTTCGGCACCCACAAAGGCACCCACAATAGTCCTTCGGCGCCCGCAATGAAGAACATGTTTAAAAATGCATATAATAAACAACTGAAATAATTGTTAAGGTCAGGACGTATTTCTCTGAACGTCAGCTGTCACTATTTAAACGATTTAACGGTAGGTCTTTTACCAAGTCTCAGATTTAAATATTCCCAGCCGTTAGGATTGTACTTTTGCTTTCAGAAAGTTACAAAATACATTTGGTCACGGCATAGGCTGTCAAGAAACTGAGTATTTTTCATTCAAACCTTCTTTTATTCTATACTGGAAATTGTTCCATGGGTTCAATACACATGCATTTACTAACTTCCATATACATTGGGGAACGCGGGGAGGCCCGACCACTTTAGCTTTGGAAGGTGTTCCAAAGAAACTGTTAAAGCTCTGCCAATGTTTACCATAAACGCACTAGATAACGCATTATATGTTAATTCATTTTATCTGTGTAGCCAGTAAATGAACGAACACATTATACTACAAACAAACTATACTTTTAGGCGCTTCCGCAAGAACTTGCATTTTGAGGGATAGCCCGACCGGCGGGTAGCCCCGACCGAGTAGTATTGTATTCACTTGAACTTTGTCTTTGCCTCGCCCTCAAACGTTAATCAAGTCTTCTTCGTAATACATTTGCAACCGGTGGATGATCACACGATCGTCCACGGGTGACGGGTGCACGTATGACGGGTGGACGATCGTCTAAAGCTACTTTAAATATAAATGCATTTCGTTTTAGGTAGACACCCTCACGGGTGGATGAAACGTTAGGAGTGCAAATTAAGTGTTTATAATAAATCGAACGACTTTGCTGAAAATTGGAAAGAAACTTGCCAAAACATAACACAATAATGTGAATGTCTCGTTGTGTATGGAAATGGTTTGTTTTTGCCATCATTTTAACCCGCGAGTTACTGGGGTATATTTCATAACGCGACTTACTGGGGGGGGGGGGGGGGGGGGGCTATTTTTAGCCCCCCCTCTGATCTCCGGAACTACTGGACCGAATGTAAAAATGCAAACGGAATTCGATAGCCCTGGGAAATTTATCGAGGGAAACATAATATTGTTGACCTCGGGGTCACCGATGACGTCACAGGTCAGGTCAAGTACAAAATATTTGACCGTGTCAAAAGGTCTCGATGGATGGAATTGTCGCGCAAAATTGCTATATTAAACGCATAAGCTGTCGATAAATCGGTATGATTCGTGTGTCTGACACTTCTAAGTACCTTTCTAAGCTGTTTATTACCTTGGGTCAGGTCAAGGTCATCCGAGGTCACGAGGTCAAACTGCAGATTACGATCATTAGGCGTTGTAACACATGTTTATGGGTTTGTTTTTCGTCTAGAACGCGAAAAATGCACTTAGAACATTGTTTGTTCCGTATAAATAGAAGTAAAAAGCAAAAATGGAAATGCGTTTTTATGCATAGTAATGCTGTGAGAAGTGGCCGATTTTTGTCATTTAAAGGTCATAACTCGGTCATTTTTAAAGATATCGACTTGAAATTTGGTACACATATTCACCGCATACGTCTCGATCACATGTATTCCGGTTTTTTGATAACTCTGATTTTTTTCTTGAAAATTTTGTAAAAAAATAAATATGTATTTGGATTTCTCAAAATTTTGAATTTCACAAAATCTCAACAATACGAGATAGCAGTTTGATAGCCCGGTCTATTGTCAGTAATTTGATTTAAAACAATTTAGTTTATCTCAAATATCGTACCTTTGACAGCGTTTTCCGCAAACCATTATTTTGCAACAAAAACCGAAGAACATGACGTCACTCTGACGTCATTCCCGGTTGACCTATCATAGCCTCATATTTTTCCTTTTGCCAACATGTGTAGAATTGATGTGGGAGAAGGTACTGCAAGTTTGGTGACGATACCGGTGTTTGTTTAGGAGTTATTGCAAAATAACGGGAGGGGGGCAAACAATAGCCCCCCCCCCAGTAACTCGCGGGTTAACACGCGCCCTGGAGGGGGGCGAAATCCGCCCACCCCTCCGGTTTTTCGAGGATAGCGCAAAAACAGCGGCGCGCAGCGCCGCCGTTTTTTCTATACCTGTTTAGAAATGAACTTCCCGCATTATGTAAAATTCTTGGCCTCAGGTCATCTCAGGTCAGGTCACCAGACCAGGTCACGTGATGACCTCAACTCCAAAACGTTTGCAGTAGTACCACAGCCACAGTTTTACGCCGATCGGTTTCAATATTGCAGGACTTCATAAAGTCATAGATACCAACAATTTGTTTATCTCGGATTTCTAATATCGGTGACCTAAGGTCAGGTCAATTTTGTGACCGCCAACACGGTTTTATAAATAACTATCGACATAATGAAGATAGAGAAGAGAAAACGGTACCAATATGTTTGTCTCGTCGAGACACGTCTCCCAATATGCAACATGACCAACTTGGGTCACCACTTGACCTTGACCTGAGGTCAAATTTCTCAGTTGACCTAACCCGGTCACCATGAATATTATTCGAAGCGCCTTGACAAGACACACGCGATGGCGTAAACATTATTGCTTTATCTTTATTAGGTAAAAGGTTATTTGGGGAAAACAGTTTTGAAAACAAAATCACCTTTTTGACATTCGATGACCTCTGGAGCCTAAACTATTGACCTGAGGTCAAATCTGAGGACACCTATGTCGATTGCATTTTTCAATGACTTTCGATTGCTTTTTCCGTTTGCTGCTAACTATCATAGTTCCCGAGATATTTGGGGGTGTTCGAACCGAAGTCTTGAAAACTTGAAAATCTGACCCTTGATGACCTCTGGTGACCTCAAAATTTACCTGAAAAAAAAATAACGAAATACTTTCGAAAGAGCTTGTCTCGAGCTATCTAACGTCGTTTCCCGCTTGTCGCTACGTTGCGTGGTTTTCGAGATCATAGGGGGGGGGGGGGGGGCGAAATCCGCCCCCCCTCCAGGGCGTGTAATTATCAGAGGCCCTCCAGGGCGCGTGTTAAGACGTGCTTGCACACATAGGCGTACCCAGGGGGAGGGGGCAAACGGGGGATTGCCCCTCCCCCCTTAAGGTCCGCACGTGCCCCCTTGACCGTATGTGCCCCTTTGGAAATAGGGCCAGAAGGGCTCTATTTCGAAGATGTATTTGTATTTTATTTTAACCCGGCATTGCCTGGGGTCTCAGCCGAACGCCATTGACGGGGGGGGGGGGGGCGTTAAACGCCCCCTGGTTATATTCCGAACCAATGATAGCAGCGAGACGCGCAAGGCGGCAATCGAAAGCTCTCAATGATATGAATCTAAAGCATACTCAAAAATGTCAAACTGACGTCAAATGTCATGTCACGGTCAGGTCAAAGGTCAAAATCGACGTATTTGAGTTTATGGGCCATACTTTCCATCCAAAGCCTTCGATTACGACCATGTTCACCCAAAGTGCTGCCAAAGGTGTGATACACATCCCGCATGAGCTAAAGTGAGATTGTTGGCCAAGGTCAAGGTCAAGGCCAGGTCACAAAAGGTCACTATGCTCAAAATATCTACGAAAGTCATGCAACAAATGTTTTATGAGTTATTTTCCACGGATAATTCGATAGTGATTGTCATTTTACCACCTGACTTCATTTACGTGAAGTTAATGTCAAGTTCAGGTCAAATTCAGGTCACTGAAAGTCAAAAATTTTAATTTATAAATCTAAATAAAAACGACATGTTTCTAGACCAGTTTTATCTCAGAAATACAGTGGTGCAATTTATTTGTCTGTATCTGGTCAATAAAAGCCAAAAACGCAATTTTTCAATATGACGTCATGAGTTACCCATACTTTCGATGCCATAAGTCAGTCAAAAATGGAGATCACCCTGAAATTTGGTGTGGTGGTTTCCCATATGCGGTTCTTCAGACACATTCCGGATTTTTGAATATCTTTGCAATTTTTTTTTATTTTGTGGGCATTTCTCCCCCCCCCCCAAAAAAGAAGTTTTTTTTTATTTTGTTTGGGGGTCAAACCCCAAATTTGCAAAATGTCGAGATAGCCATCTTATAGCCCTTGTAATTTGCTATCGTTTGACGTTTTTGTATTGCATTTTGCTTACAATATGGCATTTGTACGGTCTGTTACATTTTAGCTGACTGGTGTAAAAGTCGTGTGTAGTGACGTCACTAAATGCGATATAACTCGAAATGTTTTCGACCAAAATGCTTTATTTTTTCACAGAAGACGTAAATGTGATTTAGAAGAAGGTGCCCGAAGTTTGACGTTGATAGCCCTATTGGTTTTTGAGCTATTGCGAAAATTCATCAGGGGGGGGGCGTTAAACGCCCCCCCGTCACTGGCGGGTTAAAGCAAAAAATGTTGAAAATATGCCCCTCTAAAAATATAGTGGGCCAAATGCCGTGAGTTTTTTGATGGAGGTACCTTATGCCCCCTGATCAAAAATTGCCCCCTCCTGGAGTGAATCCTGTGTACGCCACTGCTTCTTCTTCTTCTAAGTGCCCGGCGGCACTCGGCAGCACGCGATGGCCGGCCCCTCGGAGGAGGCCGGTCGCCCGCATGAAGTCGACCACTGCTCCTGGGTTTTCTTGGATGATTGAACATGGGGGGGGGGGGGGGGATCGGGCCAATGATTCTTGTACGTTGGGGTTGGAAGCGGGGACAGTTGAAGAAGTGTGCAGAGTCCTCGGGCTCGAGGCAGATCTCGCAGTTGCCGTCCTCGCCGGCCCTCCTCCACCTCCGGATTGTGTATAGGAGGGGGCAGCGGTTAACGCGCAACTGGTGCAGCGTCTTCTGCCCCAGTCTCGTTCAGCTGCGGCTGACCTTGATCGGGCGGCCGCCCGTCGCTCTCCGGTGGAAGTGGTCAGGTGGGACCCCTTCATGGTAGGCCCTGGTCCACCGCCTCCTGCACACCTGACGTATGGCAGTGCGGGCTGAGGCCATGCTCACCAGCAGGGGGGGGGGGGGGGGGCTGGTCAGGTCGGTCGCTCAGGGCTCTCCCCTCGTTCGCCACAGAGTCCGCCTCCTCGTTGTCCCGGACTCCGACATGGCCCGGGACCCACACCAGTTGGACGACCCCTCCCCGACGGCAGATTTCCGCAGATTTCCGCAGATTTCCGCCACTGCTTGCACATCATCTTCTTAAATCTGGCAAAACCACCTGAGGGGTAATACCGACCACAATAAAGAAGTGTTCCACAAGCATAATCGATGCAGTTTTAATTATCCAATACAATAATTACCCACACACACACAGAAGTGTCGATGCTGGAAACGATGATAACACATTACGTACAGTGTCTAGGGCTCTCACTTCTTACAAGGAGTTTCAATTTGGGCACCAACAATCATTTTTATCAAACCAAACCCCTGCTATTCTACCGACCAAAGAAATCGCCAATTGCCAAAAAACGACTCCGACTCCGGGCCGGAGTCGGAGTCGGTAATATTTTAGCGACTCCGACTCCGACCAAAACTGCCGACTCCGACCGACTCCGACTCCAACTCCGACTCCGCAGCCCTGGTTGGCGGTGTTCCGGAGTAGTTGGCGGTGTTCAGGAGTAGTTGGCAGGAGTTGAGAAGCAGGTGGCGGTGTTCAAAAGTAGTTGGCAGGAGTTCAGGAGCAGGCGGCGGTGTTCGGGAGTAGTTGGCGGTGTTTAGGAGTAGTTGCCAGGAGTTGAGGAGCAGGTGGCGGTGTTCAAAAGTAGTTGGCGGGAGTTGAGGAGCAGGCGGCGGTGTTCGGGAGTAGTTGGCAGGAGTTGAGGAGTAGTTGGCGGTGTTCAGGAGTAGTTGGCAGGAGTTGAGGAGCAGGTGGCGGTGTTCAAAAGTAGTTGACAGGAGTTCAGGAGCAGGCGGCGGTGTTCGGGAGTAGTTGGCGGTGTTCAGGAGTAGTTTCCAGGAGTTGAGGAGCAGGTGGCGGTGTTCAAAAGTAGTTGGCGGGAGTTGAGGAGCAGGCGGCGGTGTTCGGGAGTAGTTGGCAGGAGTTGATGAGTAGTTGGCGGTGTTCAGGAGTAGTTGGCAGGAGTTGAGGAGCAGGTGGCGGTGTTCAAAAGTAGTTGACAGGAGTTCAGGAGCAGGCGGCGGTGTTCCGGAGTAGTTGGCGGTGTTCAGAAGTAGTTGGCAGGAGTTGAGGAGCAGGCGGCGGTGTTCAGGAGTAGTTGTCATGAGCTGAGGAGCAGGCGGCGGTGTTCAGGAGCAGTTGGCAGGAGTTGAGGAGTAGTTGGCGGTGTTCAGAAGTAGTTGGCGGGAGTTGAGGAGCAGGCGGCGGTGTTCGGGAGTAGTTGGCGGTGTTCAGAAGTAGTTGGTGCGCCGCTGGCCGTCCGGCACAGTCCGCAGTCGGGTCGGCACCAGACGCACTGTCTCGTCCCGGCTGAGTTTGTGCACCAGCGCCATGTGTCGTCGCAGGTGCGCCACTTTGCTGGTGACTATGCCGCAGAGAGGACACGTCGTCAGGCCCTGGTGGACCTTCTGGTGGACCTGGAGTGAGATGAAGTGCGGGAACAGCTTGCCGCAGATGTCGCATGGTATCCCACCTGCAAACAGATGGGGTGCCTATTCAGCAGGGCTGCGGGGTCGGAATCGGGAGTCGGTAAAATTGTGCCGACTCCGACTCCGGATGGCAGTCATGGGCAGCAGTGGCGGCGGAAGGTATTTTCGGATGGGAGGGGGCAAAGAAGCCCCAGGGGTCCTCCTATGCCAAAGCCCCCCTAAATAAATGGTGCGAAATGGCATCTCCTCGGATTTAGGCCACTATACTTTGCAGAGCAATGGTCGCAAAAAACGTTGGATAGGTTCATGTTGAAGTCTCAGGCAGGGTTGTGCTCGACTCAGAGTCAGTGAGTCAGATTTGACTCAACTCTGACTCAAATCAACTTGAGTCAGAGTCGAGTCGCTTAAGAAAAATAGGGGCTCGCCTTCAGTCAGAGTTGAGTCGTTTAAAAACAAAATAAGGGCTCAACTTGAGTCAGAGTCGAGTCGCTTAATCAAAATAGGGGTTTGAGTTGAGTCAGAGCGAAGTCGCATGGATGTCGCTTGAGTCAAAGTTGAGTCACCTGGATGTTGCTTGAGTCAAAGCTGAGTCGACTCTCACTCATCCTCTTACAAGTCAAAGTCACATCTGATATAACAAAAAAAAGGGAGCAACTAAATAATATAGGGGCAAAGTTATGATTGCGTTTGCTTATGAATGTACATACATTAGGGGGGGGGGGGAATGTGATGTGTTGTATAAGTGCCTATATTAGAAAGGTGTGCTTATTGCGTCTATTTGCGTATGATTGTGACTTTACCTAGATGTATTATTAGCTAAGGAGTGCAAAATCGCCGACACGTAGATGGAGGTAGTTGCGAAAAATGCGATCACGAGAATTACCTGAAAATGTTTAAAACTCGGCGACGAATTCGATGCACATATTTTGTATCATTGTCAATCATGTAAACATTGTATTCACTCATATGTAATTTTGACAAAGGTATGTGGCCGAAATATCAATACAGTCTATCAGTAATTTAACGTTTTTATACAACGAGGTTAAGGTCATCAACCCTAATGGTTTTAATCATAAGAATAATGTTCCTCGCAGCAGCTCTAACCAATTTAAATGATATAGGGGTCAAAACAATGTTCTAGTGTTTTTCAAACCCATATAAATAAAATTTATGTCTGAAAAATAACTTAAAGAGTACTTAACTCATCACAAACTCTGCTGACTGCTCCTTATCATAAGTGAAACAATAGTCAATACAATATTAAATATTTACATAGAAATAATAACTGCAGTATATATAACCAAATAATAACCATATCAACATAACATTATGGATGTGTATACGAACCATGTACCATACGCGCCATTATGTCTGAAATAAAAAAGTTTGCATCACAAATTTATTGAGGTTAATGTACTTTAAGAATGTTAATTCAACAATCGAGGCCTATTTCACAAAGAAGTTAGTAATTACACATGTTTGCGATTACAAACGCAAGAAAATATTGCAGACCTCATAAAAAGACATTTCACAAATATTCACCACCTCTGAATCTAGGGCCTTGCCTCTGAATTACCGATTGTAAAGAAAATTGTAAACACAAATGTTAGTACAGCAGAAAGCTTGAAATCAAGAACGTTTGTATTAAACTTGATGCTAATGACAAACAATTTGATTGTTAACCAATATTTACATTGTGGTTTATTTTTTTATTCAATATAAAATTAGTTATAGGGAGAATAATCTTTTTAATTAACATTTCATCGGAATGCAAACTCTGATCGTAAAAATACATCTTGGTAAGCAGTTAGAGTAAACAGAATTTGACCATTCACCAGGTGGCGGAGCACAACCAAGGCCCTAGATACTGAGCACAACAACAGAACTACTCTTAAAAGAAAGATCGTTGAATTTCTCGACCATTTTTTCACCTAACCTAGCCGATTTCCTACGTCGTAAAGGGTGAAGGTTCACTGCACATTGCACAAGACATCGTTGACCGCTGCAATTATATCGTCATGCGGTTTCTCCGCGCGGAGGCGCCCCTCACAGCGCAATCGGTAAGGTGCACTGGGACTTCAAAGCTGGAGATCCCTGTTCGAATCTCTCGGGAAATAACTTTTTTTGGGCAGCTATACCTATGCATAACTAAACCATTACCCTAACAACCTCGGCAACGTAACAACTCACCAAGGAAATAACCTGAACAGTCAAACAATGTCAACTGTCAATGCAGTTTCTGAAATTCAGAACCCCTGACCCACTGGAATTACAAGTTTGTAATTGCAAACATTTCCTCACTTCCGTCAACTTTTGAGAAATAGAACATGTGCAATTGCAAACATTTTTACAAACAATATCTTTGTAAACTAGTTTGTAAATAGTAAATTGAGATTTACTGCCCTGGGGTTTTGTGAAATCCAAACTACAAACATGTGTACAAATTATTTGTAATAGCAAAGACATTCTTTGTAATTACAAACTTTTTTTGCTTTGTGAAATTGGCCTCAGATCACAATTCACTTTGTTTTCTAACGCCGAAATAATTGTTATCTCTGAAATCCTACAGTTATCACATGTCATTTCACTCAGTTTTAAATGGTTCGAGCGCGAATACTTTCTCCCACTACACAACGACTTGACAATTAATATCAATCCAGGCCGTATCAATGATACGGATTTCCTTCCGCGCTGATGTATAGATCCTCAAATGTGTTGATGAATAGAGTGAGGACTGTGATTGGTAAGGATACTGGTCCACATGCTAGCACTAGCTACTAGCAGCTCACAAGTTACTCTGGGAGTGTCACATATGCAATTTCTCCAAATGACTGTTTAGACCAGTAACTTGAAAATTCTATCCGCACTTTTTATAAATTTTATGTGCGAGTTTCAGGGCGGTTTTAAAGGGTATTATAAGTTATAACCATGGGTGGAACTTTAATGTAAATTGGGGTGTAGCTACAACCCCAATAATTTGGGAATTTAACATTACGCCTATGACGCGATGTGTTACAAATGGGCTCTTAACAACTTAGTGCAACCCCAATAATTTTCACAAAGTTACGCCCCTGGTTATAACCATGTTTAATATACACGTGTCAAGATTCAAGGAGTTGTGCTACAATATTAATGACGTCATATTATACTGTAGACTGTCAAAGACAAGCCACTTTTCAGTCTGTTGTACCATCAGCTGACTACTCTTCTTCCATTAGGGACCTCAAGAACAACATAAACTGGGTATAAACTGGGGAGTTGAATTACTGAACTAATACCAAATTTTCCCTTATCGAATGACATTAAGTATAATGGCGCAAAAAAGTGTTACAATCCAACAAGTGTTACAGTACAACATTCTTAAGTAAGTCAAAATGCATGAGTGATGTCAAAGTGTTAACTTTGAAGTGGCGACTAGGGTCGGTGCCGATTTAAAAAATAATAATGTTAATTATCTTTGTCACATTATAAATGAGGATGTCAGAATTCAGATGATGTTGACATTGCACGGCAGAACATTGTGCACAGCTGCGGTGGAAGTTTTTTTTTTTAGGAAAGATACTATGAAGCGTTTTGTTGTGAGTTATCACAAGTCACAACATCCTGAAGCGATTGAATGGTTTGTCAAAATTTGAGAACAAAAATGTAGGGGGGGGGGGGGGGGGGTGGGGTGAAGCGTCAGCAAAAAAAAAACTGTTGCACGGGGTGGAGGTAACAAATAATTAGAACAACTGAACAGTGATTTATAGTTGTTTGTCACGGAAGATTTGAGGGATAATCCCCTGCCTCAAGAATGTTGACGCCCCCCGTGGCAGAGCATTTAAGGGGTTAAAACGCCTGGACCTCTGAGCGATTACCTTTCCAGTACTTAGTCATAGTATAGTGGTAAGTCTGATGAGCTTGGCAACAGCAAGCTTCATCAATATTATTTTTGAATACAATGAGGTCTGAGGTGACGTTCATAATTTCAGTGTTAGGCATGCCCTAACGGCATTGCGATGATTAATAGTCTTGGCTTAGCCAATCAGTAGTGAAATCCTCTGACATTTAGTGGTGCTTTACCAGAAATCAGATGCCGCAAACATCCCAGTCTTAAATGGTGCAGCCAGTCAGGATTTTGAAGTGAACGCAGCTTGTCTAGATCTAGTCATATTCATCTCATATTTGGACGTCATTGGCTACAACCAATCCTATCCTGATCGGACATGTGGCATGACAACGCTGCATCACAGTGTCTTCATTGAGCTGCATCTTAGCGATCCTACACATTTATGTATATCAATGTAACCACTAACCAGTTCATAGTTATGTATTAGCCAGGTTTAGCTCAACATCATTTCATACTGCTAGTGACTGAACCGCTAGCTCCTATATACCTTTATTTTTCTAACAGATGGTTTATTATTGTCAGGCTTTCAGCCAATCAAAACATTACATTGCTTGGCCACAACAGTTTGGGAATATGTGTTGAATTGTATTGAAGTTGAACGCGACAAATAACAAAATATTACATTTTGTGGTTGGGGGTTGGCAGTGGGGAGTTACATGTCTGTGTGGCACACCCTTGTGCAACGCTGGTGGATGGTGTGTGGTTTAATTGAATTATACTAATGCGAAAGATATCAATATCATTATCGTATCATAGTGTATTGACTGATGCGTTCTAAATGCAGTGTTCCTACTGCACTCTGCAGTCTGCAGTTTAGTATCTATCTGACTGAGCAAAATTGTGTAAGTAACAAAAGGCCAGGAATTATTACTTTAATTCGTAACCGTAAGTACCTATTCAGTATTCATGAATACAGCACACCGGTTAGTGTTTTACAACCTGCTAGACTGCTATCAGCATTGACTACTGAGCTTGTTGATTGGTTTGGCAACTCAATTTTAATTAACACC